>OVAF01001510.1:0-13922 GCA_900406245.1 Odontarrhena argentea | reverse complement strand
TTTTTTTTTTTTAAATTGAAAATAATGATTGTAAATAAAATTAATGTATTATCCTACAACCAATATGACATTTTGTATTTATTTAGACAGAAACAATAGAAAAATTTAAAATTAATGTTTAGGAATTCAGATTTCGAATGGTGATACTAACAATGATTTGCGGTGCGGTTTAAACAGTAAAAACATCTACTATAGATCAAGTACGGTTGTATAAAATGCTAATAGTAATTACGATTAGAGATAAAATAAGAATGATAACATAATAAAAAATTAGTCAAAATAAATCACAATTTGATGGTCAATTGATCACCATTCACTGTCATAATTTAGCGGATATTTAGTGAGGAACATGAACTACAGTTTTAATTTATAATTAGTGGATGTATAGTTTTATGAGAATAATGTAAAGTCTACTCAAAGGTTTTAGACATTATCATATTGTTCACCTTGTGATAACGAAAGCCACAAATACGCAACTAGGGGGATTTTTTGCTTGGATACGGTCGGGCAAAGCTACTTTTAAAAATTCAATAATTTCCCATTATTGATATAATTTGGGTGAATCATAAACCTAATAACCTTTATTAAAAAAAGTAAAGTAAAGGACTAAAGTAAAATATACAAAAAAAAAACAGATTCGAAGAAATAGAAAATGAAGGAAACAACCTTAGCGCGTGTGAGTCAGATGCGTAAACCGAGAGTTGGGTAAGAAACCGTCTTGAGGGCTGTTAAGGGCACGCTGGAGAAAAATTTGTGTATAAAACCAACCCTTTCGTCGTCTTCATCCTCCACCACATATGTGTATTCATCTTCTTCATTGTAATTTATTATCTCATCTTCTTCTTCTTCCTTTCTTCATCAACCATGGGCGTTGCTGTTCTGAATCCTCAAGACTGTTTGAAACATCCTTTCTCTCACATGAAATACCCTCGTAACCCTAACGCAAGCCCCAAGAAGAAGCCGGTTTCTCAAAACCGTAACAACAACACACGAAGGAGTCCTCCACGTAATCAATCAACCGTTAGATCTCCTCCTCCTCCTGTTGCCCCGCCGCTTCCTCCTCCTAGATCTACCCTTTCTAAAGGTTCCGTTAAGAAGACTAGTCCCGTTGTTGGTCAGATTCGCATCCTGAAGCGTGGAGAGGATGTTATCCCTAAGAAAACTACAGATCTGGTTGTTGAAAACTCAGATCTGGGATCTACACGAAGAATCGGACCAGATCCGGTGGCGATTCCGACTCAGATCCGTTTATCTAACCGGAAATCGAAGACCGCTCCGTTTTACGCCGGTCCCGTGACTATGACCTCGCCGCCTCCAAGCGACGTTCCTCTCCCAGCTTTCTTCACCACGAAGAAGACCGTTTCTCTTTTCCAAGCCGCAGATGCAACCAACGATCTGATCAGGATCCTTCGCTTAGACATCGCCTGACGGCGGTTTGTCTCCGATCATTTCGGTGATCGAAAACTTATTTACGTTTCCATTTCTCCGATCGTCCATTTCCGCCGGAGATGATAAAAGCTGAAATTACATATCTAATCTCCAGACGACGATGAATCTAGAAGATGAAGAAAAGCATCTTCGTTATGAAAACCATTTCGAATCTTCCCTTATTTTTTCAAGGGGCAAGATCGAAATTATCTTCTTAACAGGTCTTTAGTTTCTCTTCTTAGGGTTTAGTGTTTGTGTAGGAGTATTTGTGCATAGGTTTACTTGTTCGTTTTTCATTTCTGTAATCTCTGGGTTTAATTTCTGGGTAAGTTTAATTATAGGGTTCGCTTCTGGTTTTCTTCTTTCTTATTCTCTCTGGAGTCTTCTACTTCATTTAGGGTTCTTCGTTTTCATTTCGTGTGTTTTAGTTTTCAAGGCAAAGTATAGAGATGTGTTTACTGGTAAGATGAAGCTTAGGTTTCTATGTATTGTCGGTATTGCAATCCTCTGTATTTCTATCTATCTTTAATATATTATTAAGTTTTAAGTTTTATTTCGATTGTTGTTCTTCTGCGCATGTTTGTTCAATCAATCAATTCTGAATTTGATTCATCCTGACCAATTGATCTCAAATCATGACAAAAGTTGAATCTAAAGTCGTGACGAAGGTGAAGAACCAAATGACTAATTGATTCAAATCATGACCGAAGTTGAACCATATGACTAAATTCTCGGTGAAGATTGTTAATCAAACAAATCGACTTGTCAAGTTTTTACTCAATGATTAAAATTTTGAAAATTTTGAAGAAGAGTTTTATTGTGATCTTGGTGAAGGTCGTGTTCAACCCAGATGATGATTAACAGCATGATGGTGAATAAGTCTGTAATATTTCTGAAGCTTAACTCAAAGGTGAAATTACCATTCCAGAAACAACAATTCAAAGTGGAATAGAGAGGTGCGGATCTTTTCCCTTGTTAGAAGAAACAGGATTGGTAGGTACGATTCACACGCAAAGACATTTTATGATTTATTAAGCAATGCCACTTGATGTTTTTGACTTTGTCTCTAAGTTAATTTTTTTTTTTTTTTTAATCTTTATCTACAATTATTTGTCTATATAAGTTTTAAAACAAGTGGATGTCATTATTTCAATTTTCCACATACATGTCACTTGGTTGGACCAACTTCTAAGATATCTCTTTTCATAGTTGGACAGCCCACCTTGGCCCAATTTGGTCATTTCTGTAAAGCTTATGTTGGATTCTTGAAAACTACACAAAGTCTCCCCCAATCTAAAAAAACAAGTCCAGGGTTAATTCGGGAATTTTACAAGAATCTAGCATTCAAAATTCAATAAAAGAATCATAAGGTAAGATATTTATTATTATTATTAATGATAGAAAGCTATAAAATATTCATTTCATCTACAATTGAACAACTTGCCTTGTCTTACATACCNCCCAAAAAAAAAAAAAAAAAAAAAAAACTTAACGGCGTTAACGGAGCTGATACACAGTCGTCAACCATTCATTGGTGGAGCAATCACGTATTAAACGGCGAATCAATTTTATAAAGTACTCAACAAAACCATTAAGCCAATGTCAGTTTTTATTTTTATTTTTTAATTGTATGTTCCTTTACAATGAATAACATAAATTAAATAATTGATGGGTGCCATAATGAGGAAACGGAGATTTTCTACCTAACCAGAGAAAAGAGGCAAGTCGAAGAAGAAGAAGAAACCCTAGAGAAAATTTACAATTTTTTTGGAAGAATCTTCACATTTTTTATTTTTTTACTCTTTCACAACACAACTCAGTTTATTGGGTCCCACATTTTATTAAATTACTCGAAAATATTAAATCCAAATCTGTAAAAATACATCTCGCCACAGACCCGATCTTGCATTTTCGCATTGTCATTAAAATGGAAATAACAAAAAAAAAAAAAAGAGAATAATTTGTGAGAGAGCCTCGTATATAACACCAATCTATCTCTCTTTTTCTTCCTCTATTTCGATATTTCAACTTCTCTCTCTCTTCTGTAACTTCTTCTTTCTCTCTCTCTGCTTCTTCATTCTCTTTTTGAGTTTTCGATTAGTGTCGCATCGATGAAGAAGACTACATCGATGGTGAAAGATGAGTGGGTGGAGAAGGCGATGACGGACGACGAGATGGTGGCGGAGCTTCTTGTACGGTTGAAGCACGCCGAAACCACAGTGGCGGAGAATCCGGCGACTAATCAACCTCCGTTACGGTGGGGGATTCGTCGAAGAAGGTCTCGGTCGTCAAGATTCGGTGGCGGAGCTGTCGTTTCGTTGTCGAAGAAGAAGGATGTGGATTCGGTTCGTGCTAGTCCGAAAACTCCGTTGTCATGGAGCGGCGGATCTGGAAGTGGCGGCGGCGATTCTGCATCTGCATCTCCTTCCGCCGCAACTGCCGATGGATTTGAAGATACTAGTCGTCAAGCTAGCTGCTCCACATCTACAGGATCTGGATCTAAGGTAACTTATCTTATCTCCCATTCGATTCATTCTTCTTCTCTCTTCCTCTCGATTCCCTAAATCCGTATTCTCCGATTCCTATCTGGATTTTTCTCCGTTTGTTGCTTGTTCGTTAACCGAAAAGATTCTTCTCGTTTTTTTTTTTAATTCTCAAGTTTCTATCGATCTGTGATCACCACTACCGGAAATTTTCCTCCGCCGTGTTTTATCACCGGAGGAATCTTTCGTTTTGCTCTAGGTTAACCGATTTCTTCCATTTCCAAAAAAGTCAAAGCCTATTTAACTTTATTTTCCTTTTTTTTCGTCACTTTCTGTATCAATGATATTTTGGTAATTTCTTCAAAACTTCACTAATCCTCCATTTGATAGGGAGGGGTTTTCAAAATTAAATCTGGAGGTTGACGGTTAACTTTGCGGTTTAATTCGGGATTTAACCGGATCTTGCGTGGGAGAAGTTGGCCGGTTTGAGGGCGGATTATTAAGAACCGGTCAAATCTGTAGTTTTTTTTGTTGTTTAGACGAATAAATAAAAAAGCTAGTTTAGATTTATGGAGCTAGTACAGCTAATTGGTCAAACGTGCGCGTTTTGGTTTGAGAGGTCAAAACGCTGCCGTTCTGGGGATGAATCTTGTCGGAGTGAATGAGATCACGTGATCTTAACGAGTGATGACGATTGACACGCAATTATCATGATGTGGCATACTTTTATCACTCTGTCAAATTCTTCAGTTTAAAAAAAAAAAAAAAAAAAAAAATTTAAAGATTTTGGGGTTCCTGTCTTTTTTTTTTGGTTTTGTGTGTGGTGTGAGATTTGAGATTTATGACTTTTATTTCAAAATTCTAATGTGGGGAAAGAAACTTTACTTAAAATAAGATCTTGGGTTTGATTATAAAAAGTAAAAAGATGTAGTAATAAACAGTTGTCTTAGTCGTATGCATTAAATACTAATTTTCTTTTCAAAATTGGCAGATTCGGTAGAATTTAATTGCTAATCAAATGGGTCTTTTTTTTTTGATTTATTTACAGATATTCCACACAAACGAAATCACCAGTTGTTTTTCCAAAAGATTGAAGAAAAAGAAGGTATAAAAGAAAAAGCTCTCCTTCACCTATTATGATGATGATCTTAATAAAGTGGAATAAAACTTTATTAAGGTGAGGTTATGGTTTTTTTTTTGACAGTCATCCTCTGAGCTAAAACATGAAGAGAAATTCAAGTTGAAGGAAAGACTTGATCTTAAAATGGTTAGTTTTCTTGGTTTTAATCAGGGTCATGGTTTCTCTCATTCATTTTGGTTCATGTTTTAACAACATTTTTCCCACAGGAGATTGCAAGTCTCCGAGCAACGTACGACGAACAAAACGTAAGGAACCAAAGGTTGAAGAGGATTAAGGTAAACATTTTGACTCTCCCTAACGCGCGCACTCATGTTTTAACTGAATCACAACCCTAACTGCTACTAATTTTGCTGTTTCAGCTTGATCTCATCCACTCATCGCAACCCGAATCAAAATCGGAAGAAAATCGAGAGAGATTCGTGTTTCTACCCGATTTAAACATGCCATCCGAGGAGGAGATGTTGTTGTATGGAACTAGCTAAAAGACTGCTTATCTCAAAGATTTTACAGTCCAAGAAGGGAAGGAGGTTTTTTTTCAGACAGAAGTGAAATGTAATAATAAATAGAGGTTTCCTTGTCTCATTTTTTAGGAGGAAATTCAGACGAATGTCGAAATTAGCTTCTTTCATTTTGTTGCTTACTCTATTCCTTGTAGTTAAAAAAGCCTAAGTTGTTACTTTAGAGTACGACAGCTAATCTCGACTTGAAACCTTTTCTTCTTCCAATTATTTGGTCCTTAATTTACGCCTAAGACTTCAAACTGAAATTTTGAAATCTTTTCTTCCTACCATATTGGGATGAGTTCCAATATTGGAGACGTGGATCGGTTTGGTAAAATTTGGAGGTGAGGATTGTTTACAATGGCTCCTGTGAAAAACCATGCCACTCATTTTTAACCCGGCCCTCAATAGTTTTAGAAATTTTTGTCCTTGGGCCGAAGTAAAATCTATCAACACTACAAACCTATATAAAATGAAATAAATATGATTTAAGAATCCAAAATTCACTATACGGAATTTATAAATTAAACGTTGGATAGGCAAGAAAGGATTTATGGATTCAATTATGGATGGTTGAAATTACAATTGCGGATCCTCGGGAAATGAGTTTCCGAATAAAGTTGCAAGTTATAGGAGATCATTATCTTGGTGGTGTCATTCCAATGTCTCTTATGGGCAGGGACCGTATTGAGAAACTTAAAAAGATGGTGGATCATTGCCGGAACAGCTTCTCGGTCCTTCCTGGACCGAAACCTTTTCTACTATTTCAAATTGGATTCCACATCACTACCACATCTAAAACTACCACAACCGCACAAAACGCAGGGGAACATGTTGGAGTTTATATATACGTAAATATATAAAGATATTCTTATTTATGTTTATTAACATAAATACATTAAAATATTTATGTAAATATATCTCCATTAACTAAATCTTATCAAAACACCTTTTTGATAAGTACACGACGTTTAGAAGAGGCATATGATGAAGGATCGCGTCTCTTTCAATAAGCACCTCTTGCTAAACATCAATTGGTGGTTATTTAAGAACTCCACGATCCAGAGAGAAAAGAAAAAGTTTTAATTCAATCTTCTTCTTCTTCTCTAAGATCAGTTTCTGAAAAATCTCAAAGTAGGTTTGCTAGAATCTCTGTAAGGTGTCAATACAGAGATTGATAGTTGTATCCTGCAAGATAGATGCCCATTGGAACTACTCACACCATAGTAGGGGCGAAATTTTGTCTTAGGAGATTGCAATTCGCAAGCCTCTATCGACGTTACCACGATCATTCAAGGAAGAAGAAGAAATCATCAAGTGAGTTTCTGTTTTGTATTTATTCCTGTTTTTTTATTTGTAATCTATAAATAAAAGAAACGTATATTTCTACGCGATTTGATCTGCATCTATATTCCTAGAAATAACAGAACAAAGACCCAAAACATCTACAACAACGAAAAAGAGCGGAATCGAAGACACAAAAGGACTACTGGAGCAATACCGATGCTATGAGAATCACCGAAACGGTCCGAAGTCAAATAAGGGTAAACCTGGAAGAGAAGCTTTCTCGACTAACACTCTGATTTAGAAATCACATATTCAATAAATATGGTATACACAAGAATATGAAATTTCGGATAATACCAAATTTTACTTTGGTTCTCAAATTCATTAAAATCCCGTAATTTTTATTTTTTTTTTTAATTTTTTTTATTTTTATGCGTGCTTAGTTTTTGACACAATTTTATACATTTTCGTTTGTTTTCCACTGTCTGAACTATACGGAAAAGTGAAGAAGCTTCTTCCTTTAATTCGTTGCTTTGTTATGAACTAAAGATGGAGTTTGCACGTCCTTTGTCACCATATCCAGTCCCTGAACATGGTATCTCCCTAACTATAAAACCAACCAATCATTCTCTTATGTTATTATGTAAGATCGGAATCTATCAATCTAAATAATCACATGGTTATAAATAACGAATAAGCTTGAAGAAATGGTTCGTCACTGTGGAAAGCCTTTGAAATAATAATACTGTACAAATCGAAATAGGGTGTTATGGGTTGTTTTTTTAATGAATTCTAAAGATTTAAGAATCCTTGAAATTATTATGATTTTTATTGGTACAGTTCAACTTTTCTATAAATTAATACCGAATAAATTAATAATCTCTATAGAATAATAAAATTTGTCGGTCCTGAAATGGGCCACTATAAAAATTAACAAAATTCGATAAGATAATGGGAAGATATTAATTTTTTAGAAACTCCAATATAAATATATGGTCTCAATTATATCATAAATTAATAATCATGTAAATTAGGCTTATATAACTAACATCATGTGCTAAAATATGATTATATTGTTGCGCGCTTGATTTTACTTAAATTTGAAATCTCCTTAAAATTTGTCTTAAATTATGTTTGCTATATACAAAAAAATTATATAGTCTTTTTGATACGTATTCAAGTCTCTTAAAAGGTTGTAGATATGAGAATTGATTTTTTATGCATTCACTTTAACATCGACATTAATGACTTTCGTCATATTTTCTTGTAAGTTTTGAACTTACGAACATTTATCATTTTCATTTAGTTAATTTGATATGTTATTAGAATCATACCTGCTGCGAAATCTAAGGTTAACAATCGCAACTTTGTATATGTGCATTTTTATTTTATATAAATTTTGTAATATAATATCATTTGATTTATTTTTTTATTTTTTTAAATAATGGACTAAAACTAACCATTCTCTATAAATTAATAAATATTAATTTATTGATTAATTAATATCTCTTTAAGTTAATAAATTCTCAAAGTCCCAACATTATTTATTTATAGAGGTTTACTTATTTCTAAATCCATTTTAAAATCACAAGGTTTATGTTGGATCGATTTGAGTCTTTGTATTTATAATTTGGAAATTCATTCAAATCAATCAAATCTATTATAAAAACAAATTCTTGTATTTTGGAAATCATAAAACGAATAACAAAATTACGATTTAAATCTGGATTTACAAATCACAAAATGAATAAAAGTAGATATTAATTAAGATTTAGAAATCATTGATCCAATAACACCGGAATTGTTTTGGATTTCTGAATTTATTGAAATCTGCAAACCAATTAAATCCTCTAAGACGGAGATTCACAATTTTTTCTAAGTGATTGGAATCCACCCAATACTTAGCAAAATAAATAAAAAACCCAAAAGTATTAAAGAGAGTAATATTTGGTCTAAATATTTGATGGTAAAGGCCATGTTGCAAAGCTGTGAAAGCATACTCCCTTCGCTATTTGCAGCTCGTGCTGGTATTTCCCATGTAGAGAGGACTATTGACATCATTGGCAAGACGTTTTTGCAGGAGGCTTGTTAAGTTAGCTTTCACTCTCTACTCCAAAAAACTAAAAATTGTTCCCTTTTATACAATATACAACCTAAGACTAGGTCGTGTGGTCTCTACGTTCTGTTATCTCCAATTCTTTCCACCACCATATCAAATATATAGAAGGTGAAAGAAAAACTACAAATTCCATTTTACGTGTCACTGAAAAGATTTAATTTTACTAATATTGATCTATTTTTTAAAAAGGTTGGGACCATATGTTTACTAAAACCAAAGCAAGAAGAAGAATGAAGAAGGATCCGAAAAAGAAAACTAGGGGAATGAGTTTGCAACAATGTTATACATGGTATGTTTCGGATAAATTTAGAGGGTGTTATTGGTTTGTGTATTTAATTCAGTGAATCCAACAAATCAATCCAACAAATCCGGTGTTATTTGATCAATGATTTCTAAATTCTAATTAAAATGAAGTGAATTAAAATGAAGTGTTATTCGTTTTGTGATTTGTGAATCCCAGTTCAAATCATGTGTTATTCATTTTATGATTTCTAAATACATGTATTTGATTTTATAATGGATCTGATGGATTTCCAAGTTAAAAATACAAAAATTTCCAAGTTAAAAATACAAAGATATTAGAAATATTTTTAAGGTAGGAAATCATAAAAATATTAGAAATCTTTGTATTTTAAACTTGGGAATCCATTCAAATCCATCAAATTCATTATAAAATCAGATCCTTGTATTTAGAAATCATAAAACGAATAACACATGATTTGAACTAGGATTTATAAATCACAAAACGAATAACACTTGACTTTAATTTAATTAGGATTTAGAAATCATTGATCCAATATCACTAAATTTGTTTTGAAATTCTGAATTTATTGAAATACATAAACCAATAAGTCAAAAAATGACCGAGTTTATGTTTATTTGGTTGGATTTCAGTTAGAATAAAATGATCAGAAACTGGGATTTAGGGTTCTTCAAGAGAAAACGAGATTTTTTTGATTTATTAGGGAGTATCTTATAGCTCCTCATCAAGATTGTGGGGTAATGCTAATTCTATGATGGCCACTTGAAAATATGATCTTTGGTTAATTGTTAGATGCGACAACATTAAAAGTTGCATAAACTATCTTAGATAAGCAAGATTTCTATCTGCAAAATATTTGGTTTAGAGATCTCGTGAACAATTGAACCTGAGCTGAATGATTGTCTTTATCTTTTATGATCCGAAAGAAATTTCTAGTATTTAGACATAGACAATCGTCTCATCGACAAATGGTTGATTTTACCTCAATGTTTAAGTTCAAGAACGGATCTTCGAAATCCTCGACTAGTGTCGATCGTAACCATAGTTGTGTCGGTCGACACTTAGTATTATTTCGTCAACAAAATTGTTTTTCCTGCGAAATTCCCAAAGTCTGATTCTTGTCTTTATTATTTAAGAACCCTCAACTTGAATCATTTTTGTTAAGTTATTTCCTTAATTTTATTTCATATTTTCATCTTACCTTTATTTAAATCCGATAATTTGTTGTATGATTTTTGGTTTTTGTGGATTCGATGCTCGATCTTTACTATTGTGATTTGTTGTGCACTTGCAGTCATAATTTATAGTTAAAATATATGTACAAAATAATGGGTTGGAGAAAACCTTAACTCCATTTATCAACAATAAGAATAGAGTAATATGTGGTAGAGATTTTTTCAATATAATCTTAAACTAGTATATTATTTGACTTGACCTTATCGGTTGATCATATTTATCGATACTGAACGAGTAAACTCTCTCTGGACCATATATTTTGCTTGGTTCATGATAGCTTTTAAATTTACCTAATACTATAAATAGACTACTTAAAAAGAAAAGGTAAAAATTTAATCTCCACAAAATGTTACTATAAATACTTCACACTAGCGACCTTATTACTCAAAAAAAAAAGAAGAAAACAACTAAAAAAAAAAAAGAAAAAATGAATCATCTTATAAGTTTTATATTAGNTACTTAAAAAGAAAAGGTAAAAATTTAATCTCCACAAAATGTTACTATAAATACTTCAATTCACACTAGCGACCTTATTACTCAAAAAAAAAAGAAGAAAACAACTAAAAAAAAAAAAGAAAAAATGAATCATCTTATAAGTTTTATATTAGTATTTATTTTTGTTTATTTTAGATTGAATGAAGCTTGTGCGTTAAATAGGTTTATAATTATAAATGAACTCGGGAAACCACCGAAAGGCTTACCTCTGGAGTATCGATGTATTGGCTGGGATGGACACGACTCAAAAGTCCAGTCTTTAGACACCTTCGGTAAACGTTATGGCCTTGAATTTGCCGAATCGAATGGTCGAGCTTCAGACGATAAGACAGCCTTTTGGTGTACTTTAAAGTGGGGGGTTAATAAGCAGAATTATTGGGAGGGGCTCGGTGTGTATAAAGCAGGCAATAATAAACGATGTGGTCAGCTACGTGAATGGAGTGCTAGAGATAATGGAATTTGGACTAGAAGGGATCCCACCAAACCCTTGGGGTGGGTACGTCCATGGAATATGTCAGACCACTCAATGGTTGTTTAAGTTGGGTGTTTGTTTTGCGTCTTATGAACTAATTCATAAGACTAAATAAGTTTTTGCTATAGTATGCATGTAGCAGAACATATAATAATAATTAATATCTCGAACATTGTTTCATTATTTTAAATAATAACACGATATGGTTATTTTACAGGGGTATGTACGTACTAGCGTTTTTTGCGTTTGTATATTCTTTAATGTTATATATCTTATCAAAGCACATTTTCTTCTCTTAGTAAATAATAATGTGTTAGCTAGCCAATGTTTGAGCCACAAAACTTTATATACTCTTGTCCAATAAAACCATCATCCCTGTTTCGTGGTTTCTCTTGAAAGAGAGAAGAAGTAATTTCTTACTCTGATCCCACCTCCTTCCCCCACAATAAGACCTCCGTTTTGGTAAATATCCAGAAATATTAATTCTCCCTAACCATTCTTTGCTGGTTTTAACATAAGAATTACATAACTGATCTATTATCTTGTTTTTAACTCGACTTGAACCCATTTTGAGCAAGAACAACAAGACTTCGGTGCGGGGATCACCTAGTAACTTTATATACTATAGTCCAAAAAAACCATCATCCATATTTCGTAGTCTCTCTCTCTCCCTTCCCGCACAACAAGACCTCCGTTCTGAAGCCACCAGCTGAGTTACTGAAATATTCAAATTTTTTTTAATTTAGGAATAAAGTTTGACTTTGGCTAAGGTAAAAGAGGATTTTGGTAAATATCTGGACATATTAATTTTCCCTAACCAATATTGATTTTTTACCTAACCGATCTATTATCTTGTTTCTAACTTGACATGAACTAATGCCGAGTGAAGAATAATACACTCCCATTGATCTCATCCATAAAATCCCAACCCAAAATCATAATATGACACAAATACACGCTTAATATCTTCTTTCATTCTCTTGTTTACCCGTTCCTTTTTAGTTAAAAAAAATTTGTCTGAGGAAAAAAATTGGACATTTAGTAGACTTTGATGTTTGAAAATCTTTCTTCGTATTATAATTATTTGGGTTCCATATAGTATAATTTTTATCTTCTAAACATTACTGTATGACTCGGCCTTAATGCACTCAAGGGATGCTTTCACAAGTGCGCATAACCGTATTACTGCTGAGTTACGGTGCATTGGCTGGGCGTTGCAAAGTTTAAGGGACCTGCATTACCGAGACATTATCTTGTCCTCTGATTGCTCTGCGGCAATGGAAGCTGTCCAAAAGCCGGAGGTGTGGCCCAAGTATCGCTTCCTGTTAAACTGCATTCATGAGCTTACAGCTGCCTTTGACACCGTAATATTTGAGTTAGTAGCACCAAAGGCTAACTCTGTGACAGGGGACATTGCCCGCAGTGTCACACGCGATGGTCGATTCCAATCGTATGTGGCTTTGGGTGGTCCAGCATGGTTACACGAACGGATTCACCGAGAAGCTTTGATCATTACCTAGAAGTCCTTATTGTTAGGACTGTGGTTTTTGTTTTTTAGCTCTGTTTTTTTCCCCTCTGGTTCCTTTAATTCTTGGACTCTGTTTCTTTCTGCTGATTTGGATTAATAAAATCATAGACGACAAAAAAAAAAAAAACATTACTGTATGACAAGTATATTGGACCTAATTTTTTGGATAAGGGAAAGAGACCAAGTCCCGAACCCATGTTTCCGGTTTTTCTTTATTCGATTTTCACAAAAACTCGTTTCTTTCCTTTAACCGTTTTTTATTTATTGGTATTTTTAAAATTCGGATTTCTATAAATTTTGGGTCCTACAAAATAATGACATGGTAAATTAAAAATATGATGTTGCCATCAAAACTTTTGAATTTCTATTGATCATCATATTATTAATCCTCTACCTGCTGCTACTTCTTGTTGCTCTTTCTTTTTGGGTTTCAGGGTTTCCATCCCTTGATGTTTCATGTGAGTGATTTATGTACTTACGTGGTGAAAAATATTTTTAGTAGCAACTTTTTTTTGGTCAACGACAAGTTTTTTTTTTATCATGTTAACCCTATTTTTATTCACTAAATAAAAAACTTACAGTCTAACCACCCCCCTTACTTAATTATAAAACCGACCAATCATTCTCTACAATTTGCTTTACAGTTAGGTCTAAATTTTTACGTTGATACTCTTGCCCTTGTAACGTCATGTCATAGTATTGGACTTTATGGTTGATTCTTCTCTTATTTGACAGCATAAATTTGTTTTTACTCCAAGATTCAACATATGCCATTGTTAAGTAACTTTGATTTCTATATTATCAAAGTAATAAAGCCTTTGAGGATTGTAATATTATTGTTCATTCTATATATGTAGTTGAACCATCATCAAATCTAAAGCTGTCAATTGTAATCAAGCCTTGTCAACTGCAGGTTTTTCCTGTTGCCTTGTCTGATTTCACTTTTGAATATGGTGTTGGTCACGGTACTT
>OVAF01001509.1:0-15090 GCA_900406245.1 Odontarrhena argentea | reverse complement strand
AGCGAACCAGAAATTGAGGAGGCTGTAGATGACAGATGTTAGCAGCTGAAGACGTCCCGAAAACGATAGCTTTTTAACAGACCAACTTTGCGTTACAGATCTGATCTTGTCAAGCAAAGGAGAGTAGTCAGACTTACGAAGCTTGCGGTGAAGCAGAGGAAGTCCGAGGTATCTTAAAGGCATAGTCCCCTGTTGAAATCCCATATTATACATTGAGGATGAGGAAGCATAGTTGACACCCCCAAGGAACAAAGTTGTTTTCTCCTTATTCATACATAACCCCGACAAACGATAGAAGTTCTCGAGAGCAACACCAATTTCTAGCAGCGAATCTTCCCTACCATCAAAAAATATCATGACATCGTCCGCGAAGGCAAGATGAGAGATGAGCGGATTCTTGCCTAACGGGTGTTTGCCAATTAGGCCGTTCTGATATTTAGAGGTCAGCAGCTGCGCAAACACTTCCATGGCCATAACGAAGATGTAGGGAGATAGTGGGTCACCTTGTCTCAGGCCCTTAGTACCTTTAAAATAACCGCAGAGCTCGCCATTGATGTTAATCGAGAACGAGGTGGTGGTGATGCACTCTTTAATCCATTGAATGAATCTGTGTGGGAAATTTGCAGCCTTGAAAACCCGGAGAATGAACTCCCAGCTGATGGAGTCAAAAGCTTTTTTTAGGTCTACTTTCAGAAGGCCCCTGCTAGAGATATGGGTTTGGTTAAAACCTTGGACCATCTCAGTTGCCAAAAGGACATTCTCGACCAGCAGCCGGCCTTTAACAAAAGCAGACTGGGAGTTTGTTATCATTTCTCCCATAACAGATTGCAGTCTTCGCGCGAGGATTTTAGAGATTATTTTGTACACCACATTACAGCAAGAAATTGGTCTGAATTCACCCACCTTGTCTGCACCGATACGTTTCGGAATTAAAGAAATCGCTGTGTTGTTCCACTGCTTTAGGAGCTGACCAGAATGGAAAAATTCCTTAACTGCCGCCACAAGATCAGATCCCGTAATATCCCAGGTGGCTCGAAGGAATTCTCCTGTATATCCATCTGGGCCAGGGGATTTATTCTTGGGGAGTGCTAGAACCTCTCTCTTGATATCTTCCTCTGTAACCTCAGCTTCCAGGAGTTCTCTTACTGTCTCAGAACAGGCAAAAGGAGTAAGATCTTGAATTTGGAGGATGTCAGCTTGAGAGAGATGACTAATTGGACCCCCCAGCAGGCCAGAGAAGAAGTCAATACATAGCTGCTTGATCTCCTCAGGCTTAGACCGCTTAATACCTTCACTGTCAATCAGGTAATGAATTTGGTTGGTCGACCGTCTTGAGGTAACNCGTAACCTCAGCTTCCAGGAGTTCTCTTACTGTCTCAGAACAGGCAAAAGGAGTAAGATCTTGAATTTGGAGGATGTCAGCTTGAGATAGATGACTAATTGGACCCCCCAGCAGGCCAGAGAAGAAATCAATACATAGCTGCTTGATCTCCTCAGGCTTAGACCGCGTAATACCTTCACTGTCAATCAGGTAATGAATTTGGTTGGTCGACCGTCTTGAGGTAACAACTCTATGGAAATAGGCTGTATTGGAGTCTCCACATTCCAACCATTTCACTCGAGCTCGCTGATGAAGAAACTTTTCCTCTGCCCCCGCGAGTTGAAGCCACTTGGAATAGGCTGCCTTTTCAAGGGCTGCAGCTTGAGGAGTGGGAGACAAAAGGAAGGTCCTCTGGCAGGTGGTGAGGTGGGCATGAGCTTCCTTAACTCTGTTCTCAAGCTGCGAGAAGTGATCTTTGTTAAGGGTTTTAAGCACAAGCTTAAGACTCTTAAGCTTCTTGGATAGAGTGAACATTGCTGATCCTCTAACCTCTGTATCATTCCAGTGAATAGCAACTGAAGGGAGGAATTCCTTATGATGAAGTAAGAAATGGGAGATCTTGAATGGCCTTTTGGCCACATAGCTGTTACCTAAAACAACTCCAGCAGGACAGTGATCAGACATATCAGGTTCCCCAAAGTAGGCATAAGAAATAGGGAAAGCAAGGTGCCAGTTATCATTGACAAGAATGCGATCAAGCTTCTTGGCTAAAGGATTAAGAGTTTGCTTGTTCCACCAAGTTAGATGGTTTCCACGGATGGAAAGGTCTGAGAGCTCAGAATATTCCAAGCAATGCCTCATGTCCTCCATGCCTCTTTTTACTCTCGAGCCCCCTTTTGAGCTTTCACCAGGATTAAGAGTTTGATTAAAATCCCCCAAGAGAACCCACGGCTTAGAGGAGATAGTTGTGTTTTGAGCTAAGGAATTGATTTCTTCCCAAAGATGCTCTCTTCCTTGCCTACTATTGACCCCATAGATGAAAGAGATCGCAATTTCACAGGATCTCTGAGGAAGCTGCACTATGCAAGTGATCATTTGATGAGATTTGGAGAAGACAGACAACTGAACCGCTGGATCCGAGACCACCCAAATTCTCCCAAGCTGCGCAAACTCGTAATTGCTAACAAAATTCCATCCAGGAAAAGATGATTGAACAATCTTTTGAGACTTGGAGACTTTAACTCGCGTCTCTATTATACTACCAAAAAGAGGCTTATTAAGCCTTAGCCAACTTCTGAAGCTTCTACGCTTTATACTATGATTAAACCCTCTTACATTCCAACAAAAAGTGTCTAACATCGGTTACTGATTTGATGAAGACCGGGGCCCTTTCCCCGAGACTGGTTTTTTAGCTTTTTTCCTCTTCTGCGTCCTCTTTTTACTGATCACCTCTGTGAAAGGAGACTTGTCGTTATCAGAAGCTTCAACCTCTGAGACATGCGGCTGAGCAGCTTCAGGAACATCTTCTACATCATCCTCATCTGACGAAGATGATTCCTCTATGGGTTCAGATTCCGAAGAGGAAGAAGAGGTGACAGATTTCTTATCATTATGTATTTCTAAGATGACCTTGTCTGCTTTTTCTTCCACCTTTTGCGATTTAGGAAGATCATCAAGGCCGATGTCGATATGAAGAGAGGGTCCGTCTGACTTTTGAGCAAGGTCATACATTTGGGATTTGCCTGCGTCTTGAGAAACTGGTAAAGACAAGTCCAATAGGCCTTTGGAGGAGGCTTCTAAAGCAGCTTTGTCTTTTTTCCTTCGCGATGGATTCTTACGGTTAGGAGATTTAGGGATCTCTTTTAACGGAGAAGAGTGGCGCTTTTTTGCTCTCGGACAATCATCAGTTGAGTGGCCCGTAGAGTTGCATACTGAGCAAGTGATAGGAGCTGTCGGACAACGACGGATGCTATGGCCTATGGTTTCACAATGGTCACAGAATGGGGGAAGCCAAGGGCTAGAGACCTCAACTCGGTGGATCTCTCCTGCCTCAAACTTAACATTGATAGCTTCTGGAAGCGGCTTCGAAGGGTCTATTATAGTAAACACCTTGGCAACCTCAAGATTGGTCATGTTAGCGGTTGATGGGTGGAGGTACTTGGGTTCCCCTAAGACCCCCGCCACATGCTCCAAACCTTCCTCAGAGAAGAAGTGAGGTGGAACTCCACGAAACTCGAGCCATACCGGTGCTTGCGTGAGTTCAGGCATTTTCGGAGAAAGACCAGGTTCCCAATCTGCCACGAACATTGTCTGACCATCAATATGCCACATACCCTGGTTCAAAACCCGTCTTCTGGTTTGTGGATCTAGGATTTTTATTAAAATAGATTTCGGGCCCAGCTTGGACGCGGTGATGTCTCGGTTCTTATTGCTCCAGATGCCGTTAAGAATGGCAAGGAGAGCTCCTTTAGGAGGGAGATTCCCGTGGAATTGTCCGAGAATGAAAGGTTCCCAGCGCTTGCTGTTGCGGGAGATGACATCATTTGGGATCTCCACACACAATTCGCCTGAGTCAAGTAGAAAGGGGGAGCCTTTCTTCTTCATACTGCCAGATGGACCTTTGACGAGGTCGCTCCAGGAGGGATTTGCTGATTTCTGGTCAGCAGAGGGAATGACAGGCTCGACCACTGACGCGGTGGAGGCAGATCTGAGAACATGACCATCAGATCCAGAGGCAGGAGGACCAGAGGAGGAGCTTGGAGCTGCTTGGTGGTCCGGGGAGCTACCTGAAGGAGATGGATGGTCAGCAATTTTCGCCTGAGATGCAGAAACGAAAGGCGGAGGGAGACGAGTTTTTATGGAGGGTGAGAGACCCTTAGAAGGGGATGGCTTCTTCTTCTTTTTAGAGCGTGACATCGGAAAAGAGGGTGACCGTCACCGAGATCGGTAACGGCGGCTTCGAAAGGAAATGGGTTTAAGAAATGCATTGTTACTTCGGAAGAAGTCATAAAGTTTATTTAAGTACGGTAAAGAACATCATAAATTTTGAGAAATTCCTATATGCCTTTTTAAAAAAAGATATATATTTTTTAAAAATACCCCTTTTAGGATTTGGAGTATTAATCAAAAATAATATCAGCAATGATTAGTTAAATCATATGCTAATTACTTGTGTTTTTCTTTTGTACGTTGCTTTTCTTTTGTCTAAGTGGTTAATAGATGAGAATGGATGGCGAGACTTTTATGTGTATGTACGTAATCCATCATAGTGGTTCTTTTTCTATATAACCAAGAGAAGCTCCTTCTAATCTTGTATGTTGATTGAGCAAGCCTATACTCTTTTCTCTAGAGTATTCTCTTCTCTCAACATGGATCCTTTAATCTTTACATGGTATCAGAAGCATATAATCTTTTAATTCCCGTTTCTCTACTCTTATTCATTCTCTTTCTCTCAAGTCTCCTTGTTGTTCGTACGTTATTCTGACTATTTAGGAAGTTTGGACATTCAAACAAGCTCGGATTGTTCTGAAAATTTGTGGAGAGCTTCTTGACTCAGTGTTCCTAACATCCAACGGTGGGATTTTCATTCTAACGGTTGGTTTATCTCAGAGTTGAGGTTTAGTAGAGCTGGTCGCTGTTGGACGATTTCATATTTCAGACTGCGTTGTCGTGAGTGTTTGGGAAATCCAACGGTTAGTTCTTCTTGATTTAAGCTTAAACTTTGCAGGATTGTTCTTGACGTGTTCATTTAGGGTTTGTATGGTGGAGATCTGATTTGGAGGCTGGAATATACATCGGATTCATGTTGAATCAAAGGTTGTTCGAGATGGATGATTTCAAGAGCTTGAGCTTTCCAGTTAAACTTGATGGAAACAACTACCTACTGTGGAGAAGAACCACAAAAAACGTTCTGGGTGGGCGTAGATTGTAGAAGAAACACATTGAAGCTACTCTCGAAGAGATGAAGAAAGTGGAATATATTGACAAAGAGGCATGGCCGCATGGGAGAGTGAAGACTTATATGTCCTAAATTCTTTGCAAAGTTCACTAGAAACTTCAATCTTGGAGGGATATTCTTACTGTGAGACATCCAAAGAGCTTTGGAATGTGCTCAATAATTTTTTTAGTAACATTACCAATTTCACAAGAGTCTTTGAAGTGAAGAGAGCTCGTAGTGGTTTAAGTCAGGAGGACATTGACTTCAACAAACACTTTGGAAAGCACCGGTCTCTTTGGGCCGTGTATGAGATGTTGAGACCTTACACTACGGATGCTCAAACGCTTCAGGATCGAAGGGAACAAGATAAAGTCTTCGGCCATTTTCTCACTCTTAGTATAAGCTATAATGATGTGATCAAGCACATTCTATGGGCGGAAAAACTCCACACTCTCGATGATGTTTATTCACAGCTCCAAAAGGAGATTGTTCTCAAGGCTTAATTGGAGGAAAAGGATCTCTTCCCATGGCTATTAAAGGTGTTTTGACTAAGAAAGAAGACAAGAGGTTGTTAGTTTATGATCATTGGAAGAAGAAGGGTCATTCAAAGGACAAATGTTGGATTCTCCATCCTCATTTGTAACCGACTAAATGGGACAAGTCAAAACCGAAGGCTCACTAGGCTATTTCTAGTGAAGATAATTGTAATGTGAGTGAAAATGAAGAAAGGAATATTGTGCAATATGGAGGTCCAAGTCAAGAGAAGGCTATGGGTATGTCTAAGAAACAAGAAAAGGCAAACATGGCGTCTACTTCTCAAGAAGTCATACCATGTGGAAATAGGATCTCGAATCCCTCTTACAATCAATTGCATCTAAGATTCACACTGGTATTTTCTTATACACCTCTATACCTTCAAATGGTTTAGGATTAGATTTGGGTGCTTCTCACCACATGATTAGTAACCCGGATTTGTTAAATGGAATTAGACCTGCCTTAGGTCATGTAAGTATAGCAAACGGTGATAAGGTTCCTATAGAAGGAATATGTAATTTGAAGAAGGAATATGTGATTTGAACTTGTTTAAAAAGAAGTCTAAAGCCTTTTACATGCCTAAATCACATCAAACTTGCTGACCGTTAAACGAACCACCAAGGATCTCAATTGTCTTATTGTTTTTAGTCCTAATGATGTTAAGTTGCAAGATATTGAGACCAGTAAAGTGTTCGGGCAAGGAGGGACTAAATAGATCTTCACATCTTTGAAGACATTTCCTCTCAGTCTGATTTTAATTTTGATGTTTATGAGAATAGTTTTAAGGTTTTAGATGTAATGTGGCATGCTAGACTTGGTCATCCCCACTCTCGTGCTCTGAACATGATGTTACCCGATTTGTTTTATGATTGTTCGAATTGTGAAGCTTGTATTTTGGGTAAACATTGCAAATTTATTTTTCCTAACTCTAATGCTATTTATGATATAAAAAAAAAAAAAAATGTAATCTTGTGCATTCTTATGTGTGGTCATCTTCATGTGCATCTAGAGATAGTAACAAGTATTTCGTGACATTCATAGATGAGAAGTCCAAGTACACTTGGCTCACTTTGTTACCATCTAAGGATCGCGTGTATGATGTATTCATAAAATTTCAAAACCATGTTACTAATCAGTTGAATGCCAAGATTAAGATTCTTAGAACAGATAATGGTGGTGAATATACAAGCAAGAAGCTCAAAGAACACTTAGAGATGTGTGGGATCTTGCATCAAACTAGTTTTCCATACAATCCTTAACAAAATGAAGTCGCAGAAAAGAAGAATAGACATCTCATGGAGGTGTCTACGACCATGTTATTTCATAGCAATGTGCCTAAGAGGTTTTGGGGAGACGCTTGACCACATGTTACCTCAACAATTGTACTCCTACTAGAGTCTTCAACAATCTTTCACCATTTCAGGTATTGAATCACACAAAATCCACTATTAACCATTTGCGAATCTTTGATAGTGTTTGTTTTTTTATAAAGCCATGTGAATTGAGAAATAAACTTGAGCCCAAGAGTATTAAGTGTGTATTCATTGGGTATTATACAACTCAAAAGGGGCACAATTATATTGATCCGAGCAAGAATCGATATTATGTGTCTCGGGATGTGAAATTCATGGAAGACAAAGCGTATTACAGGACAAAAGATTGGGAGAGCTTGAAGAATCTACCTGATTCTACCTCGGATCGTGTCATGAGTCTTAAACACATTCTAGAGCACCTTGCCAGTCCAATCTTACTCACTTCTCCTAATGAAGCTATGAGTGGTTCTCAAGAGAAAGCTACGGGTGGTTCTCAAGAAGAGGCTACATGTGGTTCTCAAGAGGAAGCTACGGGCTCTCCATCTCACGGATTCAACCTCATATACTGTTGATGAAGGTGAAGAAGCTTACGGTGAAGCTCAAGAAGAAAGGCAAGGAGAAAGTGAGCAAACAACCACGTTTCTAAGAAGAAGTACAAGAGTTAGAAGGCCTTCCAAGTGGGTTGACACACGGGTGTATTACAATGGGAAGGCCGTGGCACATCCAATTCAAGATACACGTTCGTTTGACCTCTTACCCGTGTATCACAAAGCGTTTGCAAGCAAGATTGACATGAAGTTTATCCCTCAAAGGTATGAAGAAGCTAAGGAGAAGGAAGAATGGACTAATGCGGTTAGTGAGGAGGTTGGAGCTATGGTTAAGAACCATACTTGGGATGAAGAAGAACTTCCACAAGGGAAGAAATGTGTGAGCTCAAAATGGGTATTCACTATCAAATACAAGAGTAATGGGGGCATTGAAAGATACAAGGCAAGGTTGGTTGCAAGGGGATTTACTCACACGTATGGAGATGACTACATGGATATATCCCTCTACGACACCTCTTGATTGTTGATTAAGCAATCATATCCATTTTTCTCTCTAATCTTCTCTTCTCTCAACATGGATATATCCCTTAATCTTCTCAACTTAAATCTTTACATAGAGTTGGTTTAGAATTTTATAATTTAAAATTTAGGGTTAAAATCTTATAAGATTAAAGTTTAGTTAAGTTTTAGAGTTTTGATTTCAGTGGTTTATGATTTATTAGAGGTTCAACCATTTTTTGGGTTTAGGATTTTAGCGTTTAAGATTTTAGCCTTAGATTCAAAACACAAAAAACCTATAAAACATTATAAAATTTTAAAGATATATAGCAATTTAGATAAAAATTAGTATATTAGAAAAATGGACCTAGAAAAAAAGGTATTTCAAGAAAAGAATAGATCACAAAAAGGTTATTTTAAAAATTCCCCCCAAAGAACATTGAGAATCCATTTCAAACATCAAAAGCAGGATGGTCATGGTGTCAATGCCAAGAAGCCATCGAAGTTCATATTGCAGAAAGGACTTGAAAGTTTGTTGAAAAAAAAAAACGGAATCCAACTCGTACATCCCATTTTTAATGCTTCTTGTTTTGAATTGCCCTTTTGATTAAGTCCATCACCTAACAAGACCACAAATGAAAGGTAATAAAAACACAATTATCAATACAAGTTTGTCTAAGTGACATCAAATTTTGCTCAATATGGGGAAAATATAACACATTACTTATCATAACGGAATGAGATGACAGAGATAGTGATGGAATCACTTCTGATCTATCTATTCTTCAATTGTCTGTCTCCTGTTTGTCATTATTTGTTAGTTAATGCATGAATTAGCACCATTATTAGTACATGTATGAATTAGCACAATTATTAGTACATGCATGAATTAGGGGGAAAGTTTAGATATACCAATTCTTTCATAGCCATAATCACATTTAACCACCTTCCCTAATTTTAATCATATATACTCACCCCTAAAACTGAGAAGTCTAAACTACCCTTATCAAATCAGACGAAGCTTAAGAACATTCTTTGTACCTAAACGGCGAAAGGAGAGGAGGCCTAGGAAACGCCACCGTCGCGTCTACTCGATTCAAAAGAACCACGTACGGTAGCTCCGATCGTGGCAGCATTTTCGTCGAGAAGACCTAGTATTGCCGGAATGGATATTGTTAAACCGGACATTGCGGCTCCCGATTTAAACATCCTCGCTGATTGGTCGTCGTTCTCCAGCCCTAGGCTTCTCAAATCCAATCCGAGACGCGTCCAATTCAACATTGCCCAATTCAACATCGTTTCTGAAACATCAATGGCTTATCCACACATCAGCGGAATCGCAGTATTTGTCGGTTTATCCGAAAACCATATGACATGATCTGGTACCTGACCCGAGAGAATGTATGGAAGATTGGACCGTCATTTAAAATTGTAAATACTAAATATGAAATATTTGATCGGTACGTAATACATATGTAATTCGATTTTTAATTAAAAATGTATTTAGTATTTATTTCATTTTAAAATAGAAACGATTTACGAGTTTTAGAATATAAATATTAACTGACATGATAATAAAAAAGATATTTACACAAACGTAACGTTGGGTAAATAAAATTTGTGTATTCAATTGGTTTGAACTTGTTTAGTCTCGAAGGTAGATCTATCTACACACAGAATGTTTGGTGCCTTCAGCTACAACTATAACTACATACAGTTTTAGAAATTTTGTCTTTCGCTTTCTAGCGTTTTAAATTTGTCGCTGCCTCCTTAATTAAGCTAAATGATTTGTTTAAACTGAGTGATACACCTAAACAAAGTAACCAAGCCCTAACGCGATTCATGAACGGAACCTGAAAAATAAACAAAACAAAAGCTTAACCTCGTTTCTCATTTTTTTAAATAGTAGTGAATTAAAAAAATCAATTTAATGTCTAATAAAATATTTACAAACAATCATTTATAAAATTTTATAGAATACTAATTTAATTCAGTTTCATATCAATCAATATAATCAAAAATAAAACTTAACACGAAGTCACGTGAAAAATATATGTATTTGTAGTGAAAGTACCAGGACCTTGATATATTCTTTCTTCTATGCAGTATATCTATCTAGTTGTTTAAAAGCATAAATCGAACTCAAGAAGGAAAAACAAAAGCTCTAACTGGTGACCACTATAGGAATAAAGAGAATGATAGGAAAAAATTTATGAAATGAATGAAAAAAAATATTTGAGGAATGAAAGAAAATTGTAAAAGAAATTGGTTCCTTCTATTCCTTTTCAAATTTGATGAGGAATATTTTTGTTCTATATTTCTATGGAGGAATGAAGAAGAATGAAGAGGAATCATTTGAATAAAAAGTTTCTAACAAATGGTGTAAATTTTAAGGAATGAAGATGATTTAAATGTTCCTTCTCATTCAAGTTTCTAACAATTAGTGTAATTTTTTAGGAAGGGAGAGGAATTTAATGTTCCTCCTCACTCTTTTTCTTTTTCATGATCACCATTTGGAGCCAAAGATATCAAGTAAATCTCAATATCTATCATTTTCACAAAATATAAGTCTCTATTAAAACCACTTCAGTTTTTAAAGTTTTGAGATATTCCTCCAGATTTGTAACACTTATTCAATTTCTGGATACAACTATTCGAAAAGCATATTAATATTTTTACCTTTCGAAATTATTTAATTTTTTAAAAAAAAATCTCATAGCAGCCTTCTCCTATTTAGACTAATTAAAATATGAGAAACTAGGGAAAGGTCCGCGCAACGCGCGGATTTGGATTATTGTATATTTTACAAAAGATCGATAATAGCTATTATTGAATTTTAATTAATATTAATATAACGTATTTCCCCTATTTCTTTAAAAAACATTAATGTCATTTTGACATTTCTGAACGCATAAGATTTGGATATTTCTAATATGTTATATTTATATGTAGTATTCATATAGAATTGAAGGTTTTTAGCTTATTAGTAGATTTGTTCAGTTAGTTTTTAAAATTTGCAGATGAGTTTTTGGGTTTAATTTTTAATAACTTAAGATTTTTTTTAATTTCTTCTATGCATGGATTTTATATGTAGTCAAATAACCAACCAAATGAAAAGAGGTGAAATTAAGATTGTTTTGAATTGAACAAAATATATAAAATGTAATTATTATAAATTGATGGATATTTTTCTAAAAAAAGTAAAGTGAGAGGGACTAAAAAAATAAATAAACATTTAAAAAGGACACGTGTCAGCTTGTCATGAATAGTTGGGATAAGGAACCCTACTTTATTATATAAGATTATAAGAACTAACAAAATACTACAACTTATTTTGCCAACAAGAGAGTGGCATATATGTAAATATTGTCTATCTTCTGTTCACTAGCCAAAAGACTGTTTTGCCCTTCTGTTTCAGGAGAGATTTTTTTGAATTTTCGTAATGATGACATTAGGTGGTGAATAGAATGGGCCAGGCTTCGAGGGTATAACCCTCTGTTACGGGTTCTGACAAAAGGTTGCGTCAGTTCAATTTTTTTTTTTTTTTTTTTTAACTGTCTCTCTCCTCTGGAAAACTCTATTGCCTCACACCTATTCTCTTCTAACACAGACGACGGTTCACAAAACCTCACATTCAAAATTGTGCCTTTTCATAATTATAAACCCTAATTTGATTCTTTTTTCTCTTTTATGCTCTTTTGAAGTTTTTCGTTTTCAACTCCCCATTCCTATAAGCTATCTGACTTCGTAACCCTTCGAGATTGAGAATGGGTTCATTACCCGAACGTGTCTTTATGGTCGGCGAAGAACCCGAAGGCGACCGTGTTCACCGGTACTTCGAGTTGGAGTTGATTGCACGGGTTATTTCGGGGCTTACGGCGGAAGAGTTGCAGAGATTCCGCGATTCTCAGTTTGGGACTCTCTTTGAAATCGACAACAGCTTTGCTTATTCGGGGAAATTGGTACATTTTCTGTTGACCCGACAATTGAAGATTAAGAAGACGAACGAGATTTGGTTCGTGTTCGCGGGAAAACCTATTAGGTTTGCTCTTCAGGATTTCAAGGCGGTGACAGGGTTATGCTGTGATAAAATTCCGGTCAAGCCGAAGAACCAACCTAAACGGAAATCGGTTGACTAAGGTGACGAGCCTCCATTTCATTACACGTTATTTGGGTCCGAGATGTGTGTGAACCCGGAGTGGATTGCTCAGTGTTTGGAGAAGAAACTCGTTGCTGATAGCCAAAACCGTATTAGATGTGCCGGTTTGGTCTTGCTTCACAGGTTGATTTTGCCTAGATCGGAGGGGGGGGGGGGTTATTAACGGAGAAGGAGATTGAAGTTGGCAAGGATTTAGATGAGTTCTTCAAGCACCCATGGGGTCGAGTTTCCTTCAATCTTCTGATGTCTACAATTAAGTTGAAGGAACCAAAACATTTAGCAAAACCGAGCATTGCCGTTCAAGGTTTTGCACACGCCATTCAGTTGGTGTTACTCAAGGCGGTTCATGACATTGAGGCCACGATGCTTGTCGTGAACACAGTAGTGGTGCGCCTGGACGAGTCTGACCCGGCACCGCAACCCCCGCCACAGAAGCTTAGGAAGTTGACACTAGACCACGTTTGGGAGGTTGACAGAGAAGAAAAGGTAACAACCATCCATTCCATGTCATTTTCGTATATATCCTGTATATGTTTTAACACCGCGTCACAAGGGAATAAAACATGACTCATAATTCTGTTACATGTCTTGTATTGGTATACTGTGTCACAGGTTGAAGTTCGTTCAGTTGTTGCTAGTGTTGAAGATGATTGGGATAGTGAGATGGAGTGGACCGATGAAGTTGGTCTGCTTGATCTAGCTTCTCAAGGGTATCCATTTGAGTCCTCTGAGTTCATAGGTGGTATTCGTGCTGCCGATCTGCCTATTTTCGAAGAGAAAGAGCCTGACGTTAAAGGTAAACAGAGAAAAGGTGGTGCTGGAAGGAAGCGAACTCGGAAAACTGTCTTTGGTATTTGTCCTCCTGAGTCTCTAGGTTTCACGGAGGCTCAGATGAAGTGGATTGAGGAGTATGTCCAGATGGCTGTCCAAAATGCCAATCATGCTCCCACTGATCCCGGTGTATCCGGAATCAGTAAAAAGAAGACTCCCGCCAAGGAGCCAGTGGTTGGCCCCTCGAAGACTCCCGCTAAGGCGCATGAGTCCAGTTCGAAGAAGAGGAAGGCTCCTTCAAAGAAGAATGTTCCGACCGCCAAGAGTAGGAGATCAAGACAGGTCACAGATCCAGACCCCCCGAGACAAGACACCACTGTAAACGATGGTCCATCTCGGGAGACAGGTGGAGATAACGTGCGGACCGAGGAGGGCAGAGATGTATCAGAGGAGAGAGATGGCGATGGAACGGGCAGCCGAACCCGGAGACGAGAGCCGACGACGCGATGGAGGATGTTTTAAGGGATGATGTGGAGCTAACCAAGGAGGGATCTATGGAGGACGAGCCGAAGGCGGATGATGGAACACCCCGTCACACTACTGTACAACAGCCCTCAAAGAGCGACGTTCAGGTAAACACCATCACACCTGATCAGGGAGCCCACGATGCGATGGGGGATGCCGTAACGGATGGAGGCGAGCAGGCAAAGGAGGGTTCTGCGGAGGCGGATGATGATACAGCTCGTCAAAGCACTTTGCAGAACACATCAGAGGGAGATGCCATGGCAAATACTGCCACGTCTGGACAGGGTGTAACAAATGTGGTGGGGGTCTCGGACACTGCGGACAGAGTCGGGGAGGACGAAGAGGTGGAAGGCGACGACTCATCGGAGCATACGACATCACCCCCATCACAAACCCAGATGCCCCGCCAAAGGAGGCCACACCTGATCAAATGGGCAACACTGCTGACAAAAGCTGCGAGAACGAGGAGGCGGTAGATGTTAATATTTCAGAGCAAGCCCCATCATCCCGTGTCACAGGTCTTGATGACATGACACAAGAGTCTACACGCATTCCGCCTAGTGCAGAGAGCTCAACCTAATTGTGTTGCTGGATGTACCTCTGCATCAAAGAACAAAAGTGATCAAGCACATTGCAATCACACACGAATGATTAATAAAATTTCCCATTACTCTCTTCGTAAAAGAATCAAACACTTACTCGACATAAAGAGCATATCATGTGTTTTACATTAATAGGATAAAGATAGATCCTCAATCATATAACAGATATAGCCAAGAAACGAAATATGAAACAAACTCCAATATCAGGCGATTACTAAAATTCAATTCGAAATACTAAAATACGAAAGTTCAACAATCTTAAATCAAGACGATCTCACGCTCCAGTATCCAGATCAATTAATTAATAAGAATCAAATTCTTATCTAATCAGCTAATACTAAAACAATGTTCTACATTCGGAT
The DNA here is from genome assembly GCA_900406245.1 of Odontarrhena argentea. Taxonomy (NCBI): domain Eukaryota; kingdom Viridiplantae; phylum Streptophyta; class Magnoliopsida; order Brassicales; family Brassicaceae; genus Odontarrhena; species Odontarrhena argentea. The sequence goes on along the minus strand of OVAF01001509.1, from coordinate 520 downwards.
TTAACGCTCTGGTAAACCATATCAGTAAATCAGTAAATTCATGAGAAACGAAGACTAATCTAATCGGAAAACTGTAGATCCGGTGAGAAAATCATCATTCCGATGAAGAAGTAACCGAACCTTAGCGACAATGACGTAGAAGAACAAAAGTTTCTTGGTGTTAAAGACTTGGATCATGTTCTTCTTGTGAGTCTCGGAAATGGCCGGCGCGAGAACTATGTTTCTCTCCCGTATAGTAGCTGCAACTTCCATAGCTGTCTTCGAGCACTAATCAGTAGCTGCGTAACTTCTCGGAGACTTATGGTTTTCGGAGATCATGTCAGGTTGCTTGATATGGTTTTCGGATTATGATTCCGTTTTGCTTGTTGATAGGATAATGGGAAGTCCTCCTAGGAAAGTGTCTCCTCCATTCAAAAACTACACGTATCGCACTCGGGAAGAAGTTTGTGCCGAGAACGACAGCGACGCTAGTTACGATACGGATGAGGAGAGGAAGAAGTTTGAGTACGAGATGCTCAAG
>OVAF01001508.1:0-21397 GCA_900406245.1 Odontarrhena argentea | reverse complement strand
TATATATATATATATATATATATATATAGCTATAGATGAATTGGCATATATGACCCTTTTTATACGATTAAAAAAATTTTCTTTGTTATTTTTTTTTAACGTAATTTTCTTTGTTAAATATTTATTTTATGTCATAGAAAAACTTATTTACTCTGATTGTTCAGTCTAGAAAAGAATAATTCTATAAGGATAACATCAAAACACTTAACACTAGAAAACGACGATTTTCCATAAATGACACTTTTAATTTACAATTTTTTATAACAAAAAGTAGTACTTTTGAGTTGTGAAATAAGAAATAACTATTTTGCCCATCGCATTATGAAATTTTTGCCCCTGTATGAAATTGTCGGAATATGCATGTTAGTTACAAAACATACAACACATTTCCCCATATTTGCGACATCACATTCACAATCAAGAATCTCTAGATCAATTACAGACGCATATACGACACGTTTCATCACTGTCACAATCAAGAATGCTATATGGTGAATATGAATACAAAAGTTTTGAATTCAAATATGGAGATATTTCAGGCGGGTTGTAAAATAAATAAAGTCATTGAAAAAGAAAACATAGATATCCAAAGTAGAAAGATAAATATAAGGTTATTGTTGATGCAGTCTTGGGGCAAAAAGATTGAGGAAGAGTAGTGTAAAAAAAAAAACGAGTCTTACTTATAGGAAGAGGGAATAGCTAACATAAAATTATGAAGCTTAACTATTGAAATTTTATGGTGGGATAAAATTATGAAGCTCAGCTATATAGTTGGGAGTTTGTTGTATAATTATTTACAACTTCATAAAGAACGAAATAGGTTCCAATGAAAGCTGAATAAAATTGTGAGTAAGACAATACTAAGGATATTATGCCTTGTTGTTGATATTATCACAAGGTTGATGTCTTGTTATTGATATTATTACATAGTTGATGTACAATTTTACAAAAATTTCAAATAGATAAACACAAGAAGATATATATTTGAATTATGGTTAACATGTCTACTTAGGCGTTAATTAGTTCAAGCATTTTATCGAACACTTTTCGGGCCACATGAAAACTTGTGATCAATACTAGAATGTATAAGCCTAATACATGCATTAAGTACAAGATAAACCTATGGAATCATAATCTAAGTCTAAACCCAACATCGATGTATATTATAATCCCCATAATCTACTAAGTCCAAAATTCAATGGTGAGACTACTCACTCATCAAGTGACTAACAACAACAAATAAATATAGACTGCACATTAAAGTAAAGAGAGATTAAGAAGACGATTTCAAACAAGAATGTTAAAATCATAAACCAAATCTCTTGCATAAACAAGCATATCTCCAAATACAAAACTTAAAAATCTAAAACAAAGTATGTTACAATCCCTTTCTCACAACAACATAACATACTAACAAAAGCTAAGAGTTTTAGTATTTATAGGAATAAAGGGAAGTTCCCTTGGTTTACACAAAACCATAAAAATCATACTGAAATTGGGAGAAATTGGACCCGGTTTGGCTAAACCGAACTTTTTCCTTCAAGCTTCGGAATGGCCGATATCGGTCACCCGGCCGGTATGGTGACCAGCATTGGAGTATGTGACTGGTCACCTCCTGGTCAGTAGGATGACCAGTGTATCGGGCTGTGGAGGAATACCGACCACATCTGACTGGTATTCGTAGTTGGTATGGCCTCATGCGCATGCTTCTCCTTTGAGCTTTGCAAACATGCCTTCATTATATCACCCATGACTTCTATACTGAACAAAATCCATATCCCGTGCTTCTTGTCCACCACGAGAAGTCGAGACATAATGAATTGTTGGAACCAAAAAACCTGATTGTGAAATAGCGAATTGAGGAGATAAATAATTTAAACGTGTTTCCGAAAACCGATTAAAACATGTACAAAGTCGAGATATAATCTCTCTCCTTAATTCATTAAATCTCCTGTAGTGTGACGGTTTTGTAGAGATTCTGAATCCCACGATAAAATTGTACGAGATTATAGTCGCGACACTCGACTTATAGAATCTGTAAACTAAATATCTACGATATACTCTCGAGACTACTTAGAAAAGAGAGATGAGGAACTGTTAGAGAACTTTGTATGTGAAAAGTTTTTCTCACTATAAAAGTTGTGTGAGACCATCAATTGCAATGAGAGGAAATAAGCTATATATAGCTTTTTCATCTTAGCAAAAAGAATCACAAAATCAAGACACATTAAGGTCATGTTGACCATGTAATGAATATCATCTTTGACTGGTATGTTCATGAATTTGCTTTAAAGTCATATTGACCATGCAATGAATTTTCATCATTTCTTATGTTTGACCATGTGGAATGAATATTGAATCTCATGCATTGACCATGTAATGAATATGAAATTTTATAATTTCTCATTGATATGTTATTTTATTCACATTTAACAAATGTAATCTTATCAATTGTTTAGCTCATGAAGCTTAATTGATTTATGATTTTACTGGTCCAACATGAATCTCATCAACCGTCTCGGTAAAGTCGGCTTATCCGACAATCTAATAAACTTGCCAAATGTTGATTCTTGAAGAAATTGAACCTCGTTTTTATCCAAAGCGTTAAGTATATTTGCAATCCCTCTTGATTAATGGTAAGGGGTTATACGAACCCTCACCGGTTCGTGGTTAACTGCAAACATTTTTCTTGGTTAATCCTCTGTCAAAATCTACAAAACTAAAAAACCGTGAAGACGCTTATTGATCGGGAAAGAGGATCGAGGTATCTACAACACATTATTCCGAAAAAGGAATGATATTTTCCAGTGAATGTCTATTACCGTTTCTTCCATCTTCGATTACCCCATGAACTTCGTTTATGAACAAGAAAAATCAATATCACCAATGTTAAATTCACGCAAAGACTAGAGAAAGAGGAGCAACACTCGGTTTCTTAGAAGCCAAACAATGGCGACTCCGCCATTTCCCGATTTATGTTTCTCTCTAGTCAGTCACTTTAGAAAGCAAGTGTGTTGAATACACCTTTAAACTCAAACCGGGGGACTCATTCAGTGATTAGTGCCTTATTAAACCCAAAAGACAAACCGCCTAACTAATTCAATATATGTGACTACATCGAGCCCGCATGCAACCAAATGAATTTTTATTTTTAATCTTGGAATTAAATATTATTCTTTAACACAGTGTCAGTACATCTTTTTCATTACTAATTTGCTACACGTCAAAACTAAATTACATCCTACAATCCTACAACCCCTGTTCTAAGAATCGGGCAACTAGCCGATTAATCGGGAGCCTAGACGCCCGGCGGCAGTAATCCGTCCCGAATAAGTCATAATTACTTCATTAATCGTTTATCCGATTAATCATCCGCCTAGTCCGATTAATTCTGATTTTTTTAATTAATATTTTCTAATTTTTAATTTTTTTTTAAAAAAAAATCATTGTTCAAAAAAATTGGCGTGGAGCCGATTCCTCGCCCGAAAAACCGTTTGGCAGAATTACTCCGCCATGAATAAACAAAATCGGTTAACATAATGGCTAAACTGATTAATTGCTCACTTCTAATATATATATNTATATATATATAAATTAAGCATTTTCACTAATAAATCTTTCTTATACATAGAAATTTTGCGAAATTGTATATATCTTTACACTTTAGTTAATAATAAGTTTTAGTTTAAATCATTATATGTTTAATTAAAATTTTAGATATAAATATAAAAAATAAAAAATCTAAAACTAATCCCCGTTTAATCCCCGATTTTTTTATTAATCGCTAGGCCCAAACCAACAGCCCGATTAACGCCTAGCGAATTCTTGAACTCTTGCCTACAACATAATGCTAAAANAATGCAAAAACGGTATTAAAAAAAAAAAAAAAAAAAAAAAACAGTAGGAACCGTACTGTTTGATTACTTTCCTAACTATGTCAAAGTTTTTTGCCACAAATACAAATTACTCTACTTTTTATTAGATACCAAGTGATAAAATGTATTCATTACATTTATGACTTCAGGTCCTAGGAACATATGTTTTAAAGAAAAATATAATATATATATATATAATGAAAGAAAATATTAATTAAAAAAATTATATTAATTATAATATTATGAATTAATATTTGTGAAATTTATATTTTTGGACATATATAGAAATACATGCATCTTTTTTATACTATAATTAAACAAGTTTTTCAATTTACTCAGATTACTTGATTTATAACTGAATCATATTCATATTCACAATTTTCAAAAAAAAAAAATTATACTTTGAGTATAATACAATCAAAATTAAATCATTACTAATTTCGATCCGGTTTGGTTCGAATCCATTTGACGAGATTAAACATGCTATTTCCAATTGTCATTGTCCACCTGCACATTCAAATCATGAAAAGGGCTTTTTGGATGTGGAAATGATCCTTGACCTTTATAATTGAAATTCAATGCATCTTGATTCTTGATAATGATGGTTACCGTACATTGAATTTTCTAGTCAAACACAAACTTATATTTGATCTTTGGCTCCATTATCCATAAACAACTTGAGTTCCTCGAAACTTCTCTCTCGCTTTGGGTTACTTAAAACTAAATATACTTTAGTGTCGAATCTACGCCTTGATTTAAATACTACACGAACTTACACTATTGGCTTTTTTGGTCATTGTGATCTTTTTATGTAGAACAAACAAATGTTCAGCTTTCTACTCAAATTCAAAAACTGTTAAATGATAAAAAAAAATGAAATTGGATTGAACCATAAAAACATCAAACTGTAGAGGCAAAGAGAACACAAACCTGTTCTAATCGGTGGTGAGTAGAGGTTGGTATTATAATTTGTTGTCCGCTCCGTACTCGTTACTTATCCCGTTAAAACATGTATTTAAAACAAGTCGATACAAATAGTAAAAAATAACGATTTGCACAACGGGGCAAGTATCAAGTAACAAAAAGAAAAACTTAATTTTCTCATTTGATCCATCACCCGTTTATTCACATTAAATTTTTTCTTCTTCTTTTTCAAATTATCCCATATTATCTAAAATCTTTTGAGAAACATTACAAAACTTAACTTATTTCATTATATTAGACAATTGTATAAACACATTAAAATATAAACTTATTAAACAATTGTATAAATAATAAATCTAAAACAAAGGACTTTATTTTAACTACTTGGTATTTAAGCAAAAAAAAATATTAATTTAATAATTACGGATAATAAGTCAAGACAAATTATTAACAAGTACTTGTAAGAACAAGTGCCTGTAAATAACGGAGCAAGTACAAATCAAAAATTTTGTTATTCTTATGGGATGGGTTAACTAACAAGTTTAGCAAAAATAGCGAATTATATATCATTAATGTAATTAGATTATAGATCATCATAACTAGTATATAAACAAAACATCCATGGTCTCTTTTGAATAATGTCTATATACAGTACTTATATATGTAGGTTTAAATGTTTAATGACATAGTTCTTTGGGAGTAAAACAAAAATAACTACTATAATTTATTTTGATAACAGCAACACTCATAACCAATCCAATTCTTCATTAGCACGTCATCAAGACAAAACATTTCGTGTAGCTGTATTTTTCTTTCGTATACAGCTGTATTTAAAATCTCTTGTTTGTGGATATCGTTTTTTATTGTGATCAAAAGATTGGTAGATATATGATATATCTAAGTATCATTATTGTTGTAAGTAATTTCTAATAATTATGTGTTTAGCTGCAAAAAGAAGTTGACCAAGAACATTCTCGTTGCATTAACAAATAACAACTCCTTAAACGCCGTGTTTTATCCTCCTTTCTTATCCACCCTTGAATGTGAATAGACTAATTGATGTTCATGTTATTTTGTTTCAATCTACAAATAGCTTTGACCTGTTCTTGTTCATGTACACATCTTAGGATCCCCCATTTCTTCACTGAACTATTTTTACCTATTTGGAAATATACAAATATTTACAATTCATTAAAATAAAATAAAACTCACCAACTCATGGTTTGCAATGTTTATTTTAGAATTAGGGAATCATGTACATTATTTTTTTACACCAGGATCAATTGTGGTTGGCCGGACACTATAAATATTTTTGAGAATTATTTCTAATTTGAAAAATATTATTTGGTATGACTTTTGTATTTTATAATGGAAAGCAATTGCATGATTACATGGCAGTTTTCATAGTAATACAGGTATTGAATTAAATAATTCAAACTACATGCCATTCTTGCGCTATCTTTTTTATCTTTTTTTTTTTTGAGCAAACCGATACTTATATTAATAGATAAAACCGGAGGAGTTCAAATGTTGAGTGATACAAGGCCATCTTTGGCTAGAGAATCAGCTAACATATTTTGACCTCTCGGTATGAAAGCAAAGGAAATTGAACTGAAGTCCCTACTTAAACAGGAGATATCATAGAGCAGGGTTTTCAGAGCATTAGTCGTTCTGTTCTGGTTGAGCAGAGAGACTAAAGTGAGGGAGTCGGAGTGTACAATGACGTCGCTGACTCCAGCTTCAAGGGCTGCCAGGAGGGCAGATTTAATTGCCAGTGCTTCCGCCGTTATTGCTGAGGAGACTAACCGGCGGGAAGCAGAGTGTTGGCAGAGGATTTGCTGATGATGATCGAGGAGACACCAGCCAAGCCCGCATGCCAGGGTCGCGGCATTCCAAGCAGCGTCCGTGTAGCATAGGGTACTTGACGTGGGGGGAAGAATTGGTTGACGCAGGGGCGGGATTGGACCAGCCTGTTGTTCCGAAGGTTGAGCCGATTGCCAATTACGGGCATCCAGGATTGCTTTGAGACTAACCTCATCAGGTGAAAGCCAGTGATCCTCGAAAACTCGGCTGTTTCTTGCTCTCCAGAGGTGCCAGCAGAGCCAAGGATACAGCGGAGTAGAATGAAGACCTATAGGTGGCAGAGTTAGGTGTCGTCGGGCTGAGGTGAGAAACAGGGTCAGAGAGGTAACGGTCTCGAGATTTGGCTTGAAAAGGATAGGGGCTGCATTCCACACTTGTTGCGCAAACGGACAGGAGACCAAGACATGGAATTCATCTTCCATTTGATTGCAGAACTTACAAGATGCTGCATTTTGGATCCCCCGTATGCCTAGGTTTGAGCCCACGGGGATGGCTCTGTTTTTTGCCTTCCAGAGAAATAGTTTAATTTTTGGCAAGGTTGGTACTTTCCAAATGCAGTTTCTCCAATCAAAGTTCTCTAGATGTGCAGCCTGCGTGTTGCGTTTGGTGATGGCGTACCCCGATTTGGTATTATACGAGCCTGTATCCTTGAGTAGCCATACCATCTTGTCTTGCATTTGGAACGAGCTAAGTTCGATTTGTTGAATGAGATCGGCATAGTGTGGGAGATAAAGATCAATAGCTTCCATATTCCACGAGTTCTGGTCCGGTTGAATGAGATCAGAAACAGAGAGGGATATGGAAGCTAAAGTGGGCGGGCCCATGGGGGAGAGGGGGAAAGAGGGGGACAGCCATGAGTCATACCAGACATTTATCTTTGTCCCATCTCCTACGATCCATCCAAGTCCCTTTTTAAGCACTTCTCGTCCCGCTATGATGCCTTTCCAACCATGTGAAGCGTCCGAAGGAAGGGTACATTCTAGAAACGAGGTTCCCAAGCAGTATTTTCCAAAAAGAACTCTTGCAACTAGTGACTCCGGATTATCAAATAGGCGCCAACTCAGTTTTGCTAGGAGGGCGTCATTGAATTCCTCGATTTCACGGAAGCCTAAACCACCCAAGGAAGGAGGAAGGGTAAGCTTGCCCCAAGAGACCCAACATATGTTGCGCTTGTCGGGTTTAGAATCCCACCAAAACCGTGTAAGAGCGGATTGAATCCGTTGGCATAGTGTCCGAGGTAGTTTGAAGCATGACATCGCGTGTGTAGGCATTGCGGTAAGGACCGATTTGAGGAGGACTTGTTTGCCGGCCGGTGATAGGAACCGAGATTGGTAGCTATTCGCTTTGAGTTGGATCTTGTCGACAATGGTGGTGAAGATATCTCTCTTACGTCTTCCAAAATGCTCGGGAAGTCCTAAGTATTTCCCCATGCCTCCATCGGTAGAGATGTTCAATCTCCTCTTTACTCTTGACTTGATGTAGCGCGGTGTCTTTGAGGAGAAGTTAATGGATGATTTTTGGAGATTAATTACTTGACCCGATGCAAGCTCATATTCCCGAAGGATATGCTTCAAGGTTCGTGTGCACTTTGAGTTTGTTTTGGTGAAAAACATGGTGTCATCGGCGAAAAGGAGATGGTTGATGGGGGGGCATCCTCTTGCTACTTTTATGCCGGGTAGGGAACCATTGGTTTGGGCTTGAGCACAAAGTCCCGATAAAACTTCGGTGCAAAGGATAAAGAGGTACGGTGAGAGAGGATCGCCTTGTCGTAGTCCTCTAGTAGGTGTAACGGTTCCATTCGGTACTCCGTTAATGAGAAAGGAGTAAGAGACGGTTCTAACGCACTCCATGATCCAATTGATCCATCTCTCATGGAAACCCATTGACATAAGAACTTCTTGGAGAAAACTCCATTCAATACGATCGTATGCTTTACTCATGTCGGTCTTGACGGCCATTGAACAATGCTTCCTAGCATTGGATGTCTTGAGAAAATGGAGAATTTCATGGGTTAGGAGCACATTGTCAGAGATTGCGCGGTTTGGTACAAAAGCCGTTTGGAAGGGGGAGATGATCTCGGATAGAAGGGGTTGGAGCCGCTTTGTTAGAACCTTTGCTATGATTTTGTAATATGTAGAGCATAGGGCAATTGGTCGATAATCTGAGACTGTTTTAGGTCCCACTTTCTTCGGGATGAGGCAAACGTGGGTCTCATTGTGACGTTTATTGAATGACCCAGAAACGAAGAAAGAACGGATTTCCTGGCACACGTCAGGGCCTATAAGGTCCCAAAAGGCTTGATAGAAAGCTGCCGGAAACCCATCCGGACCAGGGGCTTTATCCGGTTTGATGGTGAACAAAGCGTCTTTGATTTCTAAATCAGATGGAATAGAGATCAGAAGTTCATTCTGTTGGACAGAGATTCTATTGCTTATAACCGTATGAACTACAGAGAGGTTTCCATTTCCATTAGTAGAGAAGAGCGTTTGATAATAGTTGGAAATGGTGGCTGCAATCTGATCCTCTTCAAATACTGCTGTGCCTTCTTCATTCTCTATGACCGAGAGTTGATTGAAAGCTCGTCTTCCGCGTGTGACCTCATGGAAGAAAGCTGTGTTCTTGTCGCCACCTTGAAGCCATAAAATTCTGCTCCTTTGTCTCCAATATAATTCTTCAATCTTGTACAACTTTTCCAGCTCTTGAGTTAAGGAGAGTATAAGACCATCATTCGGTATCGGGGCAGATAGGGCTTTGTCTAGGGCAGTCTGGATCTCCTTTGTCTTTTTGGCGTTGTTCTGACCTTGAGCTTTTGCCCAGATGATAATTTTTGATCTGCATCTGTCGATTTTCGAATTCACTGACTCATGTTGTGTAGAAGCCCATGATTCCTCAATTACTTCTCTAAAGCCATCCTCCTGGCTAAGATTTCTGTCAAATCTGAAAGGTTTCCTCTTCTTGGCTTTCCGTTTTCCAAACAAAGTCACTAGAGGGCGGTGATCAGAGCCCTCAAATTTTAAGTATATACTGCGGCCTTCCAGAAAAGTCTCCATCCATGAGCTGTTTGCAATCGCCCGGTCCAATCTGGCCCGAATGAAGTGCTCGTGTCTGTAGCCACGCCATGAGAGGGGATCTCCCGAGAATTTTACATCCCAAAGCCCAGCTTGGCTCAAGAAACTGCGAAAGACCATAAAGGATGCTTCGCTGCGTACGGGTCCTCCGACTTTTTCGGAGTTATCTATCAAAGCGTTCATGTCACCCGTGAGAAGCCAGGCTGCAGAACGAGATGCTCCCATTAGATTGATGCGGTCCCAGAAACAGGCTCTGTTTTCTTTTTTGGGGGGCCCGTAAATAAAAGTGACAAAACTTGAGGTGCCCTTAAACTTGATGTCAGCGTCAATGTGATTTGCAGAGGACTCAAGGATAGTCAGGGAAACTGAGTCGGACCAGAGGAGAGCAAGACCTCCACTTAGACCATGTGGAGGAACTGTGAATAGATTTGTGAGGTAGGATGTTGAAAACTTTTCCTTGATGTATGAATCCGGTTGTTTGGTTTCCATGAGAAACAGAATGTCCGGGATAAAGGAGCGGATAATATCCCGGGTGCGTTGAACTGTCAGGTCGCTTCCCAAACCCTGACAGTTCCAGCTCGTAAGGGCTAAGGAAGAGGGCTTGGTGGGGGCCGAAAAACCGCCTCCGTAGTCCTCTGTTCAGGCCCATGTTCAGTCCCCTGTTCCGGTTCAGTTGCTGACGTGTGTATCGGGTTATCCAGTCTCGGCTGTCTGCTACTAGTAGCCTCCGCACACTGACGCTTCCGTGGGGGATTGAGAGCTCTGGTGGCATTTCGTTTTTTTGACGAGGCCCCATGTAGTGGACTGCTTCCCACCTTCTTCTTAGTCGGAACAGTAGGCATAGGTGGATTGGAAGTCAGTCTTTTGGCTAGAGATGGTCTCCCGCGTTTTTTCTTTTGTGGTTCCGGTTGAACCTCAGCCCCTGGGATTAAGTCCTGGACTGTAACTTGTATAACCTCCTGAGATGGGCTATGGAGGGGCTGGGCATGGTTGAGGCCAGGTTGATCAGACCGTGCGGATGCACTTGCAAGTATGGAAGCTGCAGTCCTGGCCATTAGACCATATTCCTCATGAGCGTAGACACGTTGTTGGCGTGCAGCTCTTTCCACCGGGTCTGTTACATTCATATATTGTACGGTGACTTCCCTCAGGTCTTCCATTACTTGTTCAGGATCTAAATTTGTTTGAGGCAGCATTGGAGCAAATTCGACCTGTAGGTTGCGTTCAAGTGGAGGGCGTCGTTCCCTTGTTGGTGATGGTGGTTGAAACTGGTTCAGGGGAGACTGTTTGAGGGCGCTCGCGCCACTGAAGATTTGCCGGACCAGAGTTGGGGAGCGGATGTCTGCGGGCTGAGGTAACCTCGGTTGATTCATGACTACCCTCTCTGATGTTAGGTCCTCTGCTCTTGGATTGGGCTTGTCTCCATTGGGGAAGGAGTTGGTTATGAGCGTTGGTGTAGATGGGGGGCTGAGGAGTCCAGTCTCGCCTGAGTGTCTCCCGGGAGGATGGGTTCTTGTCTCTAGCAGCATAACGGTCCTGAGCGGGAGAATAACGTTCCCGGTGTGTCGTGTTTGTTGCTCTAAGTGAGTCTCTAGGGATATGTCTATGAGGGGGCTGAGGAGGACGTCTTGCATCTTTCATAAAGCTGGAGGAGTGTTCTTTTCCGCCACGAGATGGAGCAGGGGAAGCTCTTTGGGGCTGACGTTGCTCGAAGCTTTTTGAAGCCGACCGTGCAGTGGGAACTCGGGGTGGTAAGGGCTCTGGGCGTCTGCGATGGGAGACTGAACTGCTGTGATTCTCTCTGTCAGGGGACAAGACAGCCTTCTCAGTGGAATCTTGTAGGAGAGGGCAGGTGAGTCGTTCATGGGTCAGGCTCATACAGACTGAGCAGTGGGTGGCTAGGCGTTCATACTCAAAAGTGACCAGAGCTGACGCTCCCTCAGCAAAATCGACAATGGAGTCTTTTGCCAAGGGTTTTAAACCATTAAGCACCACCCTGATTCTGGCTGATGTATGGGTGATTTCGGAAGTTACAAAGGTGCCGAGTTCATCACCAATGCTCTCAAGCAGAGGGTCTTGCCAGTAGTGCAGGGGAATACCCCGGAGATTTATCCAGAAAGGTATTTCTGCTGGGAAGGAGTCAGAGATGATGGGCTCCCAACGCTGGAGTAGAATCATCCATCTGGCATATTGGTATGGCCGGTTCTGGAGTACAGCAGCTACGTCTTCCTCGAGCTCAAAACGGATTTGGAAGCAGTCGTTACCGAGCTCAGAACCCTCTGCTTGACCCTTAAGGTTCCAGCTGCGAATTAGGAAGGGAAGGAGTGACCAGATGCGTTGTTGCCGGGGATTAGTGACTCGTCCGATAAGTGTCCGAGAGTGTTCGTTGATGAGAGCTGAAGTATCCAGTTCGGGTGCTCTGATACGACGTCGTGTTGGTGGGAGGTCGGGTGTTGGTGCCGCTAACCCTTTGCCTTTCTCCTCCCTGGAGAAACGTCGCGCCATGGGTATTGGAAGACTGACGGTGGTTGGGAAGAAAATCAGTGAAACTGTGAACAGAGAGTCGGTAGAGGCGAAACGTAGCTGAAGGAGGATGAGCGATAGGAATCAGAGGAGGAAGCCAGTTCGTCGACGGCGAGGTTCCGGTTGGCAACAGCCACCCGTCGGCCTGCCGGAGAAACGGGAAGGAGGTGAGTGGCTCAGACGTCGATGAAAACTTACTAAGCTGGGTATAGGGTAAGTTGGTACAAAAGGTGATTTTGAAAAAGGATCTAAAACAGGTAAAGAACTGGTGGGTAAAAGGAGGGGTCAACAGTTGACCCAAGGAAAATGTGGAGTCTCGGAGAACGTGCCTGAGAGAACAATATGCCTAACTCAATTCCTACCGTTAATCAGAGCACTTGCTTGGGGGTTTAAAATGTTAATTATTGTAATTTTGACATTTAAATATTTGACTCATACAAAAAAAAATATTTGACCTTACTATTTCAACAACTATATAATCACATTAATTATTTTAAATTACCAACTAAATGCCGTCATTATCCAAAGTTTAATTGCATGAACATTACTCTACAGTAATAAGGCGACTACAAAGTTCCTGACCAAAAAATCATAAATCCAATACTTTTCTCTGGAAGAATTAGAAAATTTTTAAGAAGTCAGAAAGAAAAACTTTAGACGATTAACATCATATTTTATCTTTATATAACTACTATATTCTTTTTTGGTTTAGTGGCGAAATTCAAGATCAACAAAAGTTGTTTACTCTAGAACTCTTCGAAAATTATTAACCGAAACTCCCAGAAATAATATATAACTAACAGTATATTCTAGAATTTTTATATAACTAATATATTAAAAGAAGATATATTTTTATATAACTAATATATTTCTAAAAAATAAATTTTTTTTTGTCGTCTGATTTATTATTTTATTACAAATTATGAGATACAACGAGCAACTTTAACTTATTCCTATAGATCCACACCTCCATACCTTAACGCCGTCCGATGCGGCTGATCATGTCGATCCACGCCTCCATACCTTCACGTTTTACACATGCGGCTGATCACGACGAACGGTCTTGCGCAACGCCGAAGAGCTCCATTAAGCCCACCTCCAATAATTTGCATAATAAATCGCATCACCTAGGATTCGAACCCTAGACCTCCGGATGTGTATAAGCATTAATGAACCTTTGATCAACCACTGGTCCACCTAAAAAATAAATTTTGAACCTAAGAACTTTTTTAGTTAGTTAAACTTAAAAACTAAAATTTTTTTTAATTGATCAAAAACAAGAAAGAATGTTCTCTAAGGAACATAAAACCGATTTCTTTTCCAAAGAGAAATTGTTCTAAAGTCTTCACTTTGTATTAAATTACTAAAAATAACAATGAGACCAAGAGTACAAAGTACAAATTCAAAAAAATCCACCAAAGTCACAAACTTTGACCTTCAAAAACAGTAATCAAAGATTTTAAATATTAAAAAACTCAAACCTTTAATTCACCAAAGCTTTGAACTTTCTCTTTCAACAACTGTCATCATCATTCCTCAAAGCTTTTATGAATCCCCCCAAAATATGTTAATCAACCCACACGAGAGCATCTTCTTCATCAGCCATGGAAGAAGCTCTTCTCTTTCTTCTTACTCTTACCCTTTTTCTTATCAACCCAATCTCAGCCGTTGATTTCATCTTCAACGGCTTCAATGACTCTCAAGTCTCTCTCTTTGGGATCGCTTCAATCGAATCTCAAATCCTAACCTTAACAAACCAAACATCGTTTGCAACAGGTCGTGCTTTATACAAGAACATAATCCGAACAAAAGACCCAACAACTTCCTCTGTTTTACCTTTCTCCACTTCCTTCATCTTCACTATGGCTCCTTACAAGAACATACTCCCTGGTCATGGAATCGTCTTCCTCTTCACGCCTTCTACTGGAATCAACGGTTCCAGCTCTGCTCAACACTTGGGTCTCTTCAATTTGACTAATAATGGTAACCCAAATAATCACGTCTTTGGAGTTGAGTTTGATGTCTTTTCTAATCAAGAATTTGACGACATCGATGCGAATCATGTCGGAATTGATGTTAATTCTCTTAAGTCAATTGATTCTTACAAAGCTGGGTTTTGGTCTGATGATGGAGTGTTTACGCCATTGAAACTTAATGATGGAAGAAATTATCAAGTTTGGATTGATTATAGAGATTCTTTAGTTAATGTTACTATGCAGCTTGCTGGTAAGATTAGACCAAAGGTCCCTTTGCTTAGTAAGTCTCTGAATCTCTCTGGAGTTATGGAGGATGAGATGTTTGTTGGGTTTACAGCAGCTACAGGGAGATTGGTTCAGAGTCATAAGATTTTAGCTTGGAGTTTTAGTAACTCGAATTTCTTGTTGAGTGATAGTTTGATCACAACTGGTTTGCCTTCGTTTGTTTTGCCTAAGGACTCGATTGTGAAGTCGAAATGGTTTGTTTCTGTATTGGCATTGGTCTGTTTGGTGGTTGTGGGTTTGGTGGGGTTGGTGGTTTTTGTTGTGGTGAGAAAGAGATTAGAGAAGGCGAGGAAGAGAGCGTTGATGGAGGATTGGGAAATGGAATATTGGCCTCATCGGATTTCGTATGAGGAGATCGAGACAGGGACCAAAGGATTTGATGAGAAGAATGTGATTGGGATTGGTGGGAATGGGAAAGTTTATAAAGGTTTGTTTCAAGGAGGGGCTGTGGAAGTTGCGGTTAAGCGGATTTCGCAGGAGAGTAGCGATGGGATGAGGGAGTTTGTGGCTGAGATCTCGAGTCTTGGGAGGTTAAAACACCGGAATTTAGTTTCTTTGAGAGGTTGGTGCAAGAAGGAGGTGGGTAGTTTCATGTTGGTTTATGATTACATGGAGAATGGAAGTTTAGACCAGTGGATTTTCGAGCGCGATGGGAAGAGAACTACGCTTAGTTGCGAAGAGAGGATCCGGATTTTGAAAGGCGTAGCTTCGGGAATATTGTACTTGCATGAAGGGTGGGAATCTAAGGTTTTACATAGAGACATTAAAGCAAGCAATGTGTTGCTTGACCGAGATATGGTACCTAGGCTGAGTGACTTTGGGCTAGCTCGAGTTCATGGCCACGAGCAAGCGATTAGGACCACGAGAGTTGTAGGTACAGCTGGGTATTTGGCTCCTGAAGTAGTTAAGACAGGACGTGCCTCGACACAAACAGATATTTTTGCCTACGGGATACTAGTTCTTGAAGTAATGTGTGGAAGAAGACCAATTGAAGAAGGTAAGAAACCGCTAATGGATTGGGTTTGGGATTTAATGGAAAAAGGTGAGATTTCGAGAGGTCTTGATCCTCAGATGCCAATGACACAGGCACTTGATGAGGCTGAGAGAGTTTTGCAGCTTGGTTTGCTTTGCGCACATCCTGATCCGAATAAGAGACCGTCGATGAGACAAGTGGTTCAAGTGTTTGAAGGTGAGAAAGCTGAGATCTTTGAGGCGGAAAGTACTGAAGATGTTAAGTCTTGGATGCTAAAGAAGATGGGATCTCGTGGAAGCTCGCAAGAGTTTTGGTATGGGAGCTCGTTGCATCCGACTATAGAACAGATTAGACTTCACTCATTATCTGTGTCTATTTCGTCTTGGAATAGCTCTTTATTAGAAGGTAGGTGATGGAGGCTCAATAAACTAAAAGAATGTAGTTATTTTTGTGAATTTATTTGGTTATTGGTGTGTACATATACGGTTTTGTAAACGCATGTTACATAATACATGTATGATGTATGATGTATTGTTGTTATTGTTTTATTTGAGAACTAGATTTCTAAACCAAGGAGAAAAAGAAGCGAACAAGATTGTCGAGAAGCTATTTGTTGCGTTCGATGCATGTATATGTTCAAACAACTTCAAAGATCAAAACCTTGTGAAGATTTGAGAGTCAATGAAACTGAACTTGGGCAGGATTTTCTACTTGCAAGTTATTAACATTTGACCATTAAGTTTTTATATGTTCACCACAAAGGCAACAGTGCCGACCAACTAGCCATTAGGTCAACATATGTGATCTTGACCTTGGAGATCCACCCATAAACCCGGTTTTAAAGGGTATAGCTAATAGCTAAATGGTTCATACTCATTTTTCCAGAAGTGACAAGATATACATACACATTTCCACCGTTTTACAGAAAAATGTAGTTTACATTTTCTCTGTTCCACACTAGATAATTTAACCTCAAATTTAACAAAGGGTACATACATTCAACTAATTTCTTAAAGTATACTAAAATTCATAATATGAATTCTTAGGAGGTTTATTAGTTTACAGATTTTAATGAATTTATAAATTCAAAAATACCCACCTTTTAAAAAGTGTCATCTTAGAGTTTTTTTTTTTTGTTTTTGTTCTCACGGAGAGTGTCGTTTTAATTTTCATACTAAATAATTTCCTCGAGTTTAATGAAAAATACAAACAGTCAACTTATTTTTGAAAGTATAATAGAATTTATAATATATTTTCTTAAGGAGTTTCTTGGTTTAAGGATTTTAATGGATTTTTAAATATAAAAATTCTCTCTGTTTTACAAAGGTGTGGTTTTAGAGTGTCTTCAGAAAGAGTGTCGTTTCACATTTTCAATACAAATTTTGTCACACTAAATACTTCATTTATCCTCAAGTTTAATAAAGAATAAAAACAGTCTAACTTATTGAGATTTTCTCTTTTTAAAAGTCTAATAAAATTTATTAAAAAGTATATTTTAATTGTCTAATTGGCTTACTGGTAATGGATAATTGAATTCGAAGCTAAAATGAGTATTGTGCCTTGATACAATTATTTTAAAACCTCACATCCTACAAATTGTTTTTTGAAAGCTGTCTATTCTCCCAATATTTTTTCTTAGAAAAATGGTATACAAAAACAAAAAAAAAGTAAAAAAAGTTGGTTGTGGGATGTCAAAGTTCATCATTTTAAGTTTCAATCTTTTTATGAACTTATCATACAAAATATCAAGATATTAAAGACCAACATAAATAAAGAACATCAATTCGAGTATGGATATGTCTTTAATAAACTAATTCGAGCTTGCATATCTAAACACCAATATCATGTATTAAGTAATTATGCATTGCCAAACAAAAATCTATTGAAGAAAATAGAAAAGAAGAAAATTATGGTAGTAGAAGAAAATAAAGTGTTGATTCAAGGTTCATAATAAAAGAAAGGAAAAAGAAGAACGAGTCTAAAGGATTAAGAAAAACTAATTTAGATAAAACAAGTCCTCTTAACTCGGAATTTGAAGTCGCATATGGCTTAAAATAGATATGTCAGATACATCCAACTTATTATATATATTAGTATATTTTGTTCCCTTTTTTTAGTTTTAAAAACACTAAAAACTTATTAAACAATTATTAAAAAAAACCACCAATAAAGAACGCACTATCAGTTCATATCTATCATCTATGATGAGCAAGCCCTTTCAATCCTTGTTCACCGTTCTCATTATTTTCACCATTCTTGTACAAGGTTTGTATTCATTTTTTTTTTTTTAGATTTTGATTAATACCTGAATCTTTATGAAAATTGAAAGAAAAAAAATCACCTTTTAAAAAAGAAATATGAATACTAGCTTTTTATCACATATAGTAGATTTTATCTATTTTAATGCAAGTTTTAGTTTATTTTAAATTTGTAGTTTTTTTAATGAATGTTAATAATTAAATTAACATTTTTATAGAGTAAACCATATTTTTAATATTCAATTCTATAATTAAATTATCTTTATAAAATAATGATTATATATAGGAATGGTTGGAAATGCGCAACAAACAGGACAACAAAAATGTATCAGTGCTTTAAAAGAAGGACCTTGTGGTATTCCAGAATGTAATGCTATGTGTTTGAAGAAGTGGACAAATTTAAATGCGGTAGGTCGTTGTATCAGAGCAAAAGATGGACGACAGAGTTGCCATTGCTTTCACATTTGTCCTTAATGGTGATACTTGTTTTGCCATTTTTACCTTTTAAGTTGCTTAACAAAAAAAGTTGAGATATATTCTCTTAACAAAGCAAATAAAATAATAATAATTTGTCTGTTATAATTTACCATCCTTAAAATGTAACCAAAACTATTTAAAAAAAACAATTTTACCATTTGTTCTGACTTTTTTTAGTTTACTTCAATCCAAGTATCACACTCCAAAATTTCTTTCAATATGATTTTTTTTATTTTTTTTTTTTGAAATTTTTAACATGAAAGCATTCATTTCGTCTATGTTATTTGACTCTGAGACACCTGGACAACAAAACAATTTTAATCTCAAGTGATTAATTTAGCGACCCACAATAAAGTGTTCTTTCAAATTTAGAGCGAGTTATTTCGTAACAAAATTAGGTAGAGATTTGTTCAATTCCAACATGCATTGTTAGGTGTTTCAAACTTTAAAATATGATGAAAAGTTATTTTGTTAATCCTAAAAAAAAAAGCATATAACATTCAAATATATACTATATATTAGGTTAGTTTGGACTTCATGTTTGACCTATGGCTTGGAATGTATCGGCTTCGATTCATAACATCTTTGCTCTCACCTCAATTTTCATCTAGAGAATCGACATGAAAATATAGATTGATAACCAAAAATCTTTGCTATCACAAATCTTAACAAAACCAAGGAATATAGACAAATTTTGTGAGAAAATTATAGTTTCGAAAGCGGATTTTATAAGGCATTTTTTTTTAGTCACCAAACGGATTTTATAAGGCTTATGACCGGAAAAATAGAGAAAATGTATATTTAGATGAAACCGTTTTTCTCTTCTTGGAAAAACAAGTAATTATGTTTTGCGATGATATAATACCTATAACGAAACAAAACAAAAACTAATTGTTATAAAAAGTTGACCAAAAATAAAACGAATTGTTAAAAATAAAATGTGTTTCCTTGTTTTTTCTTTTCAGGGTTTTTGTTTGTTGTAAACAATTCCTAAAATAGGAACTGAAATCCTGGAATGTGTATCTAGGCGGTAAGAATGAGAATCAGTATGTTTTCTTAATTTTCTTGACTAATATAATATATGTACAATTTTCAGACTAGTAATGGATAATTGAATTCGAAGTTAAAATGAGTATTGTGCCTTGATGCAATTACTTTAAAACCTCACATCCTACAAATTGTTTTTTTGAAAGGTCTCTATTCTCCCAATATTTTTCTTAGAAAAATGGTATACAAAAACAAAAAAAAAGTAAAATACGTTGGTTGTGGGAATTTTTAAGAATGCTGGTAAAGGCTTTGAAGTAGAAGAAGTCTCATCTGCTAAAAAATGGTTTTCAAAAAAAATTTCCTTAAAATTCTCTACAAATTTTAAGACTCTTATGGCAATCACCCTATTACTGATGCTTTTCAGTTTATTTGTTTGATTTGTAAATTCTACTCTAATGAATTTCCAAATCTAGTTCATTTGATTCTTAAATCCAGTATATTAATTTTCAAATCAATGGATTATCGATAAATTATGAAATGCTCATGGATTTTTAGATCCATTAAAATGCATGGACCAATAACCCCCTTAGATGTGAAAACTGTTATTATGGAATTTTTTTATGAAACGGAAAAGTATATAACAAACAAAATATTTTAGCATGAGAATTGAAATGATTTATCGAAACGATAAATGTTTATTTATTATTGTGACACATAACAACGCTTATATTGTTATATAATTTATACGGAAAAATTAAATATTAATTATAAAGTAGTGAACTCAAACGAATTGCTATACGATACACCTATTATAAGATCGTCACCATTCAAAAAAAAATTATAGGTCTTTAAAAACTTCTGTAAATTGTTAGAAACTTCGATTGGAAGCACTGTTCATGTTCCTCATTTTTTTAATACCTAATTTTTTAAATAATGAAATCTAAAAGTAAATTTCCATATTCTAAAACCTTGTATGATTATGAATGTTAGGTTGAAAAAAAAAAAAACCTTAACTTTGTTTGACCTTCCCAAATCTCATAAATATACAAATTTAATAGTCGGACTTGTTATTGTGGTCACTAAATTTTGTTTTCAAATCTACCTCATGTATAATGGTATTTAAATTCTCATTGAATCATCCCAAACTCAAACATTTGTTTTACACCTCATCAAAGCTTATAAGTAAACAATTTGAAAATGAAACAGAAAGAATGATAATGTGCATGCCAACGCAACAAAAAGGAATAACATCTCCAACTAACTAGACAAAGAGGGGGAAAAAAAAATCAGATATAAATTTGTTCATGTCGCCCAAAATTTTTTTGACTATGAAGCATGTGGTGTTAATTTTTTTTTTTTTTTTTTGAAGGAAATGCCATTGTTTGAGGGTTAAGAAGTAAAATTCTTTTCAAAATAATACTCCCAAACTAACTATGGAAGTATATATTTTTTTTGGATTATTCATGACTGGTGTTATGGTATTACCCCATTCTATATGTTTTTTTTTTTTTTGGTCAGCGCCCCATTCTATATGTTAAAATCCTGATTTTTTTGCAATATTTTGTGTTTAGATGCTACGAAAGATTTTGAAATAGAATTCATAGAAAGAGGTCATGGATCATGTTAGAACTTAGAAACCAGTGGCAGCAGCAGCATGCCCACTATAATGGTAATTGTCACGAGGTGTATCTACATAATCGAGTAATATACCCTACTAATGCGTATCTGGAAATGGATGCCAGAGAGGCAAAAGCAAAACCTTTCGTATCATTGGGAAAAGTATAATAAAAGTTAGGGTCTTGAATCTTATAATGTTTTGAAGACTGTACTATGCAAAATATGACAAATTAAACGACAAAAAGATTCGATTTTAGGATGCTGCAAAAGTTTTTTTCTTTTTAGGACAAATCCAAATAACTTTATTTTTTTCTCAAAATACTTTTCGATTTGACTGTGATATATCCCATACGTCATAGCCCTGTGAATTTAGCAAAAGAGTTTTGTTTTTTGAATTACGTTTTCAACTTTCTAATTAACTAAAAGATTAAAGAGAAATTGTATGAAATAACAAAGCTTCTGCACTTAATTAGGATGGCAATTCTGTAAATATGGAGTGGCTTCTATTCATGAACTAAAAGTCTGTTTTAGCCCTCTGCTTTAAGGAGACTTTTTTTGAATTTTCGTAATG
>OVAF01001505.1:0-21414 GCA_900406245.1 Odontarrhena argentea | reverse complement strand
ATCTGAATGGATCCTCGACTCCTAACCGAAGAACAAGAACAAAACCTAGAACCAAATTGATATCCAGATACCGAAAACTAAAGTCATTCATAAATATTTTTTTATTTAAGATTGGTTATAGATTGACATTATTTTGCATTATTTAAGAAAACTTAACTAAAAATAAAGTTAATATTTTGACATATTGGCCAAAAACAAATGCCTTTTTCCAAAAACTATATTTTGTTAAATATTAATTGTTATTTTTCATTATTATGGAAATTTAACCAAAAAAAAGTTAATATTTTGACATTCTGGCGAAAGCTTATTCCATTTTTAATCAAAAATGAATTTTGTTAAATGTTATATGTGTTATCTTCATTTCTACTTTTGGTTACATAACATATTTTATCGTATAAGCAAGTGAATTTTTATATAAAGAGTTATAAGTAAAGTAGTAAATTAATTTAAAATATTTTTATAATAACATTTTTCTTAAAATATTTAGTAAATCACGTCTAGGATGAGGAAGATAACCATGATGATGATGTTCATCATATTTAAACATGCTTTCTCTCTTGAAACTCACAAACTAGTTTTGGTTCTGGTTATGCATCTATTTGTTGCTAAACCATGGTGTGTAGTTTATATTGTAACCCGAAACCAATCCCTCAGTAATATTATTACTACCATTGTTTCCAAAACTTTAACGCATGGTTAGCAAGAACCATGTTCTGGTTGTTGATGAAAGCATTGTTGTTCACCATTCTTCTTTGACGAAATATGTCAAAATCAGGATTGATACTACTACCACCATCAGCCCCATACGCAACATTACTACAACTTTCGATATATAAACTCTGATGAAGCATATTTGCTTGAAACAATTTTGAAGCTTAAGTGTAAATGTTTTCTTCAAACTTTCTAGCGTAGTTTTGAATCCATTGCATTCAGATATAAGCTTAATCCCTCCAGATCATCTTCCCACTAATTCTATGCCGTTGTAGAATTTTCCCTTAGTTTCTTTAGCTCCTCATTCTTTTTTTCTCCGCATCTAAATCATCCACCACCTGCAAACATAAGATTATTATAGTTTTAAAAAATTTAAGTCTGAAGATCCATTTTTTCAAAATTGATTACAACCCCTAGTTGTATAAGCTTCTAAGTTGGAAAAAAAAAACATCCTTGAGCTGTCGAACAAAAGTAAAAAAAAGAAGAAAATCTAACTGCGAGGATTAAAAGAATACCATTGTGAGTCGGATAATCTTCTAAGTTGATAGAAAAAACAATGCAACTGCGNCAAAAAAAAAAAAAAAAAAAGAGAATATAATCGGGTGAACTAAATAAATTTTAAAAGCCATCTAATAAAACCGTGATTAGTTGGCCAACACAATTATTTTTTAAAAAAAATATATGAGAGGAGGAAGTGGAGGTTTGTTGTTAAGAAACCGAACAATTATTGTTTCAACATTAGGATGACCGAAAGAAAAGAGTTTTCGACTAGGTGAAAATACTCTAAGGACAACTTCTGCACCGCAAATGTGCAAAGTTTACTGACCTTCTTGAAATGTCCAGATCTTCTTTTTGAAAATGTACCCNGAAGGGTTTTTTTTTTTTTTTTTTTTTTTTGTCAACATCTTTTAGCATTAAAACAGAGCCACTAATGGGCTTAATTTACAAGGGTAATTAGCCCAGAAGATTAAAGAAAATTAAAAGCCCAAAGGGAACCCTAGAATGACTAATTCAACTTGTCTGATCAGCCGCCGATTTTCTTTTGCCGTGGTTATGAACAGACAAAATCAGAGAAGAAGCATTCATCTCAGCATTCCCATGGCTACCTACCATTGACCAAGTACCAAGATCCCTTTGCTCCATCTAGTTTCCAGAGATGTAGTGTGAACCAGCTTCAAAAAATTGCCAAAGATACCAACACTCGAAGAGGCTTCACCGCCGGCTGTACCCAATTCTACTGGTGCAGCTCTTTCATTGGGAAAGACCCGAGAGCAGACGAAGATATTATTCCCGAGAGATTGATAAAAGTGACAAATTTAAGAAGAAAAATCAAGAAGCTTTGATGAAGAGAAGGGATCAAAGAGACAACTAAAACTAGAAACGAAAAAACAGGAAGATCTTAAAAGATCTAAGGTCCTAAAGACTAGATCTGATAAGAACAAAAGAGAAAATCGGACATGCCGGAAGAGGAACCGCAACAAGCGGAATCTGTACAACCAAAAAACAAAAAGAGGAGGGGCCGGCGCTGGCGAACCGACGCCGGAGAGACTAAATCACCTTTCTGGAACTTTTTAGAGAGAAGACGGAGAGACTTAAGAGAGAGAGAGAGAGTAAGAAGAATTTACTTTCATTTTTCATTTTAACCATCTCAATTTCTTAACGACCTCTGCTTTTTCTCATCATTTTTACAGGTATTTCAGAAAAGAAAATCTAGATTGATGTTTATGAATGAGATTTGTTGCGTATTTATACCGAAATATTGCATACCAACATTTAATATTTTGAGTTGCCTAAGGAAAATTTTCAATTTTAATTTATTATATTTTATATTTGAATTTCAAAATTTACCAATTTTAGGACATTGTGAAATCCCCATATTCTATCAATTTATGATATGCAATTTATAGTAATTCGACTATAGAATTCTAAGTACATTTGATACAATGTATTGAAATCTGTCACAAGACGCACCACTAATTAATTTGTGATATTTTTATATTTATTTAATAATAGCAATATCATTGTTAAAGAAAAAAAAATAGAGATAAAGATCTGTAAACCATAAAACTAGAAAACTTTCAACATATTTTAACCATCTCAATTTTTTGACGACCTTCGCTTTTTCTTGTCATTTTAACTGGTATTTCAGAAGAGAAAATCTAGATTGATATTTATGAATGAGATTTGTTACATATTTATACGGAAATATTTTATACCAACATTTAATATTTTGAGTTGTATAAGGGCAAATTTCAAATTTAATTTTTTATATATTATAATTGAATTTCAAAATTTACAAATTTCAAATTTAATTTATTATATTTTAGAACATTGAAAAATCTCCATATTCAGTCAATATAGGGTACACAATACATAGTAATTCGACTATAGTGTTCTAATTACATTTGTTACAATGTATTCAAATATGTCACAAGATGCACCAATAATTATTTGTAATATTTTTGTATATAGTTAATAATAAAAATATTCTTTTTGAAGAAACAATAAAAATACAGAAATGTACTCCCTCCGTTTTTAATTAAGTGTCGTTTTGGACTTAATTTCTTGTTTCAAATTAAGTGTCGTTTTCGCTTTTCAATGCTATTTTTGTTATTAAATATCAAATTTAACCCTAAGACTGATGAAGAATACTAACAGTTACTTTCTCTTTTTAGGGGTATAATAGAATTTTTAATATGTTTTATTAATACGCGTGAAAAGTTATAGAACGACACTTAATTAAAAACGGAGGGAGTTATACATAAAAACTGGAATATTTTCAAAATATTGTAAATAGAAATAGAAAATGAATAACAATACCCATTGACATAATTTTGTATTATTTAAGAAAAAGTTAACTAAAAATTAAGCTAATACTCAGACATATTGGCGAAAAACATATGCATTTTTTTTTTTTTTTGAAAAACTATATTTTGTTAAACATTATTGGCTGTTCTTTTTTCATAATTATGGAAAAATTTCAACAAAAAAATAAGCTAACATATTGACATATTGGCGTAAACTTTTATTCCATTTTAGAAAAAATGAATTTTGGTAAATATTATGTGTGGTTATCTTCATTTCTACTTTTTGTTAAAAGTAATATCCATCTTTACTTTTTATAACATAACATATTTTCACATATTAGCCATTGATTTATTATATAAAGAGTTATAACTAAAGTGAGTATATTTAATATATTTTCATAATAATGTTCTTCATAGAACATTTAATCATTACGTCTTGGATGAAAAGGATGACCATGTTAATGATGTTCATCAAATTCATACATGTTTTCTCTCTTAAAACTCACAATCTGGTTTTGGTTCTCGTTTTTCATCTGGTTCGGGTTAAATCATAGTGTGTAGTTCATTTTGTAACCCGGAACAACTCTGTGCTATGTGGTGTGGGGGTTTACCCGTGGAAAGACAGAAGAAATTTCTATGTCATGATAGGTGAGTACTTTCTCCAGACGAAAAACTGTATGGTCGCATAACAGCTGTGTTTAGGTATGATACTCTAGAGAAAGCTTTAGTACGCCTACGTACTCATCCAGTTGGTGCGATCTTGCTGGTATTCAAAGGTATGTTCAGTAACAAAAGATCCCTCAGTAATATTATTATTACCATGGTTTTAAAACTGTAACGCATGGTTAGGGAAAACCATGCTCTGGTTGTTGATGAAAGCATTGGTGTTCACCATTCTTCTTTGAAGAAATAGGTCAAGACCAGGATTTACCACAATTAGCGCTATACAAAGCATTACTAGTTCTTCCAATATAGATGTTCTAATGAGGCATATTTGCTTGAAACAATTTAGAAGCTGTGACTGCTTTCTTCAAACTTTAGATGAGCTTAATCCCTCCACATCATCTTCCCACCATTTCTCTGCCATTTTAGAATTTTCCCTAGCTCCTCATTTTTTTCTCTTCGATTCTAAATCGTCCAACACCTGCAAACACATAATATTGTTTTAGTTTTTAAAAATTTAAGTTTGAAGATCCATTATATAATATTTCAAAAATGAATACAACCTTGAGTAGTATAAGCTTCAAAGTTGAAAAAAAAAAATATCCTTGAGTTTTTGAACAAAAGAAAAAATAAAAGAAAATCTAACCGCGAGAATTAAGAGAATACATTGTCAGTCAGATAAGCTTTAAAGTTCAGAAAAAAAAATGCGATTGCGACTTGTTTACCAAAAAAAGAGAGAATATAAACGGTTGAAGTAAATAAGTTTTAAAATTCATGTAAATAAAACCGTGATTAGTTTACCAACACAATTTTTTTTTAAAAATATACGTCAAAAAGAGAATAAAACTCATCTTTGTAAGTTTGTTGTTCATATCCCGAATGACGGAATTACGATGGGGTTCATTGTGTTGGGCGTTGTTGTTGTGTTGAGGAGGAAGTAGAAGGTTATTGTATAAAAAGCGATCAATTACGGTTTCAACATTAGGGTGACCGAAAGAAAAGACTTTACAAATAGGTAATGAAAGTACAATAAGGGCATCTTCTGCACCACTGAGTGTGCAAAGTTCACTGACCTTCTTGAAAAGTCCAGATCTTCTTTTTGAAAACGGGACATGAAGGTTACTTTCATATTTCATTTTATCATCTCAAGTTTTTAATGACCTTTGATTTTTCTCGTCAGTTTTATGGGTATTTCAGAAAGAAAATCAAGATTGATGTTTATGAATGAGATTTGTTGCCTATTTATACTGAAATATTTCATACCAACATTTAAAATTTTGAGTTGCCTAAGGAAAAATTTTAAATTTAATTTATTTTATTTTATAATTGAATTTCAAAATTTACCAATTTTAATTAGGACTTTGAAAAGTCTCCATATTCTATCAATATAAGGTATGGAATTTATAGTAATTCGATTATAGTATTCGCATTAGATTTGGTACAATGTTTTAAAATTTGTCACAAGATGCACCACTAATTATTTGTGATATTTTTGTATATAGTTAATGATAACAATATTATTTGTGAGAAACAATAAAGATACAAAAATTTAAAACATAAAAATTGGAATATTTTCAGCATATTGTGAAGAGAAATAAAAATATGAATAATAGTACCCATTGACATAATTTGTATTATTTAAGAAAAAATTAACTAAAAATTAAGCTAATACTTAGACATATTGGCGAAAAAAATAAATGCATTTTTTTCCAAAAACTATATTGTGTTAAACATTATGTGTTGTTCTTTTTCATTATTATGGAAAATTCAACAAAAAAAATTAAGCTAACTTATTGACATATTGGCAAAAACATATATTCCATTTTTATCCAAAAAATGAATTTTGTTAAATATTATGTGTGGTGTCTTCATTTCTACTTTTTTATAAGTAACATCCATCTTTTCTTTTTTATAACATAACATATTTTTCACATATTAGCGAATGATTTATTATATAAATAGTTATAAGTAGAGTGAGTTAATGTAATATAATTTCATAATAATTTTCTTCATAGAACATTTAATTAATTATGTCTTGGATAAGAGGACGACCAAGATGATGATGTTCATCATATTCAGACATGCTTTCTCTCTTGAAACTCACAATCTGGTTTTAGTTTTGTATCTGGTTGTCGTTAAACCATGGTGTGTAGTTCATATAGTAGTTCTTAATTTTAATATTACCATCGTTTCCAAACTGTAACGCATGGTTATTAGGAACCATATTTTGGTTATTGGTGAAAACATTGGTGTTCACCATTCTTCTTTGACGAAATAAATCAAAATCAGTACTACCACCATCAGCCCATTACGCAACATTAATAAAAACTCTGATATAGAAGTTCTGATGAGGCATATTTCCCTGAAAGAATTTGGAAGCTTTAAGTGTAACTACTTTCTTCACAATTTTAAGCGTAGCTCTGAATCCATTGCGTTGAGATGAGCTTAATCCCTCCATATTATCTTTCCACCAATTCTCTGCCATTTTAGAATTTTCCCTTAGTCTTCCTAGCTCTATATTCTTTTTTTCTTCGATTCTAAATCGTCCATCACCTGCAAACATATAATTATTTTAGTCGGAAGATCCATTTTATAGCGTTTCAAATTTGATTAAAACCCTGAGTTGTATAAGCTTCTAAGTTGGAAAAAAGACATCATTGAGTTGTTGAACAAAAGAAAAAAGAAAAGAAAATCTAACCGCGAAGAATTAAAAGAATACAATTATGAGTCAGATAATTAAACTTCTAAGTTGACAGAAAAAGAATGCAACTGTGAGTTGTCTACCAAAAAAAAAAAAAAAAATAATAATAATCGCTCAAAGTAAATAGGTCTTAAAATAAATATAAATAAAACCGTGATTAGTTGACAAGCACAATTATTTTTTTAAAAAATATATGACAAACAGAGAATAAAACTCATCTTACTAAGTTTGTTGTGCATATCCCGAATGACGGAATTTCAATGGACTTCGTTTAGTTGGGTGTAGGAGGAAGTGGAAGGTTATTGTTTAAAAAACCAATCAGTTACGGTTTCAACCTTAAACTCTAAGCCTAAATTCATTTAGATTCTAAAATCAACTAAAATTTAAACCCTAAAATCTTAAGTCTTAAATCATAATAGTTATTAAAAACTAAACTCTAGCCCTATAAATTTTAATTCTAAACTCTAAGCTTTTTTTAAAAAAAATTATAAACTCTAAGCCTAATACCTAAATGTATTCTAAATCTTAAAAAAATATATATTCTTGATTAAAACAACTCTAAATCGTTAAAATAGTATTTTTGAAGAAAAAGTAAATGGTATTTTTAACCAGTGATCCACGAAAAAGTATCCATGAGAATTTCTCAATTATTCTTAAGGTTGAAAAGACAAAAAGAAAAGATAAAGAGTATGTTTTTGTCCAATCGTTTGATTTAAATTTTACGTTATGTTATAATTCTAGGACTGCGGATCAAATATATTGACATGCGTGGTGTATCTCTCGTCATATCTCTTTGTTGACCACAACACTTTTTAATCTTTTTATATAAACTATGCAATTCGAAGGACCATAATTTATTTAGTATCAGAAGTAACCATTAATAACATATACCTAAGATGTTGATAATATAATATAATGAGGTTGATGATGTAGTATTACTTTTATCGAGTGAGAAGGTGGTTAAGGGAGTAATTAATTACAATTTTGACCATTATAAATGAAATTACAGAGAACTAGAACAACAAATGAATTACCTTTACACAATTATTATTAGGTTTCAAAATTCAAAGTCATTTTTATGGAGATCTACCTATATTGATCCCATACACTCTAGATTGTTTACATGAATTCGGAACATGTGAATGAAAGAGTTGAATATTCACCTGGAGATATCTGTATTTTCTTTTTTCTGAAAACTTCAAGTTACAATCTATCTCAAAATATACAACTCTAAGTGTTATAAATTTAGGCACAGCCTTTAAGCATATATTTACTAATCTACTTAAAATCTTCAATCTAGGATCTTCATTAAAATGCGCCTATAAGCAAAACTTTCTCCAAATTTTTTCATATATATCTTATACAATTTGCAATGATTGAATGGTAACATTAAATTAGCGTTTTTCTTTTTCTATTGCGGATATGAATAATTTTTTTTTGTATATTATCATTCGCGTTTTATCATAAACCACAATTGTTTTCAATGTTTTGTACGAAACACACTTGTTTCGTAATATTATTCAAACCGTATCGTAAACCATTCTCAACTTATTCCGTTCCACGGACCGAGTTATAGCCTAAAGAGATTTCAAATTAATATAATAACAAAATTGCCATCTTTATGACTTTTTTGACCACGTGGGTTGATACCCAAAAGGATAACCAAACCAGCCTTGTTCATCATAAAGTAAGCCTCAAGGGACATCTTTAGAGGCAAATATAATTAATAAATGAGTATAACAGATTTTATTCACCTAACTAACCATACCTTATAAACTAACATATAAATCCACATGCTTTATAGCGATAGGACACAAGTTATAGCTTTAAAAAGTGTGTATGTAAAAGCTGTGAATGTTACGTTTTTTCCTTTTACAACGAATTAATCGAAGAATATTCAAAATCATTTTAATATAGTATTTAAATTCCATTAGGTATGTTGGATAAAACTATTTGTTCGGGTTTAGTTCAGAATATTCAGTTTTTGAATCTAGAAGCCGAATATCAGTGAATACAGTTTTGTAATACAACAAAGGTATCCCAATGATCCCATATGTTATGTTCATCTTTCAGATATTGAAGAAAATTTCACAGGTCACCACTGAGATAGAGACATGTTTGGTAGTCATCATACATTATTCCTAAACAATTAATTCGATTCCTATTTGGATTTTAGAAATTGGTCTGATGATAATATGATTTACTTAAAAACAATCATAACGATATTTTGACTTTTATATATAAAAAAAAGAAAGAAATATTTGAGTATTGGATAAAAGAAAGTAAGGAAGACCAAGAGCATCTCAAACCCATAATTTCAAACCTTCAAATATGATGTTTTGGCTCACTCCAATCCAAATTTGAAAACTTCAAAACTCCATTAATTGAGGTTCACTCTTCAAAACATCAAATCTGAAGTTTCTTATTTATTTATTGCAATTGAGTCTCTACAATTATATATCGCAAAAAATCTTGTTATTTTTGTTATTTATCAGTTTAGTCCTTTTAATTTTATATGTGATAATTATTTCACATATTTTAAATATATATTTGACTTTCTCATTGAAAAATACAAGATTTGTAATATTAAATATAAATACTAATAAAAAAATATTAGAAAATGTCAAATATTGCAATAAGCAAATTTAATACATAATAAAGTAAAAAAGAATAGATAATGTTATGTATAAAAGTTTGATGATTTTAGTTAATTTTGTTTAATGGTAAGGACTATAATTGCAATATCTAAAGTTTTTTGAAATTTCATTTGAACTGTTACCATTGGAGTTAAACTCCCTCAAACTTCATATATGAAGTTTTCCAACTCATATTTCGAGTATGAGTTGGAGATGCTCCATATTCTATACCCAATGGGAAAAATGTATGTATGTTAGTCAAAACTAACAACATGGTCTAAATGTAACTATAATTCACAACCAAAATCATGAGCTCTAATTCTGAATACTAAATTTTAACTGTTAAAATACCACAACAAAAACTTTTTAATACCCAAAATTTTTAATGTCCAATTCACTACTTCAAATAATTATTTTGCTCATTTTATGTATGAACTTTTAGAATAATACCCATTCAACAGACTGATAAAATTCACGATTTTCAATTTTTAATAAAAAATTATTACGATAAAGAATAATAATAAGTGTTTTTGAAAAATCCCTAAAATCAGAAAAGAAAAACATTACAATCCGAACCCAACTTTTATTCACAATGGTCACGCCTACGTGTAATTTGTAATTTTTTTGTTCGTTGTAATTTTCTGATTTGGCAATTCGATCGATGAATTTTCATTCATGGACGTTGATAACATTACCCAAAGCATTGTGAAAATATTTTAACGAGAGGGTTTTAATCGAAAACATAAGGAAACATAAAACAACCAAAAATTTTGTTTAACCTTAAGTCTTGTATATATGCAATAATCAAATTGTCTTTTGTTTTTTTGTTTAAATCTTTTCTATTGAAAAAATAAAAAAAAAGTAAAACCAAGAAGGGGAAGAGGAAATGAAACATAAATTGTATCCATAAACTAAAAAATGAAATTATTTCTTATTTTTATTTATTCAATAAATTTATGTACACTTTTACCAATATATTTTGGCAAACGTTTTGTGAATTTATTCTAGCATAAAATTTCATTTTTAATTATATGATTTTAATTTGGTTACTTCTAAACACATATAAACGAACGTTCAAAATATTTATATACTTAAAAACTGAGTACTAAAAATTTACCATCCAAGTTTTGCGAAAACTAAAATCTACTCCAAAAATAAAAAACCAAAAAAATCAAAAGCTATAAACCATTTTGAAAACAACTAACATTCATATATAGCATATATATATGTTTTTTCTTTTTTTTAGAATATCAAATATTTTTGGGAAAATCTCAATAATACACTTTTTAACTCCCTTCTTTTAATTTTACACTTTTTAGCTACCACTCTTTCAAAACTATACTTTGAAGAAAAATTGTTTTAAACACCAGTTATCATCCTTAAAGCCTAAGCCCTATCATTCATTCTCACTTTTATTTATAAATTTTTAAGGTTTAGAATGTTGGTTTTTAGGGTCTTTAGAATGTTGGTTTTAGACTCTAAGACCAACATTTTAAACCCCAAAAATATGTTCTAACCTAAAAACTAAACCCTAGAAATCCGAAGTTAATTAACCCTAAACCCAAAACCTTATATCCAAACCCTAAAACATAAACCCAAAAACAAATTACCAAAACTAAAAGAGTCAAAACATATAAAATTTTAAAAGTGCAAAAGTGTAAAAGTGAAAGAACGAGAGATAAAAAGTGTATTAGAGAGAATTTCTCAATATTTTTGCCATACAAAAATAAATAAATAAATAAAGAAGTAAATCAAATAGTTAGAAAAGATTATACACCTAACTACTTTTATTTGTATACCTTTTAATACATAATGTATAACTTTTTAATAATATTTTATCAATATGTGTACCAACCCGTAGTTTTTATAAATTCAAGCCATCACATCTCTTTTCTTCTTACAAACAAAGAAAAAGCAAAGATAGAATGGGAAAATTGTTGGCAAAAAGATTTTGTATTGGGTTTGGGTGTGCAAAGACTGGGACGAGCAATAGCAACAACAAAAGATCACCCTCATCTTCATCATCTTCTTCATCATTAACATCATCATCATTATCATTATCATCATGTAGCAGTTACAACAACATAAAGTGGGAGGTGAGACCTGGAGGGATGCTGGTTCAGAAAAGATCAGAAGGTTCTAACACTCAAGAAGATTTAATCAGCCTTAGAGTCTCCACAGTTTCTCAGCTTTCATATGAAATCTCCATTGATGCAAACTCCACTTTTGGTAATTACATTTACACACATATATGTTATATAACAATTGATGAAGCACATATATACATTATTTATTGTATATTTAGTTATTTAGCTGCATATGAATATGATTATTTTAGAATGTTTTTTTTCTTCTTCTTTTTTGATTGTTGAAACCATCTTAAGAACCTAAAAACTCACTCAAAATTATTTACACTTTCACCTGGTCAAAATTACTTTTAGTTTAGACTTTTTTGGACACTGCTTAATATTGAAAGATTATATATTTGTTAAAAAATATTAATCTTTTTTTTCCAGGTGAATTGAAAATGATGATAGCAATAGTGAGTGGAATTGAGGCAATAAAGCAAAGACTCTTGTTCAAAGGAAAGGAAAGAGAAGACAAAGAATACTTACACATGATTGGGGTTCGAGATGGAGACAAGGTCTTTTTATTACAAGATCCTGCTTTTAAGGAGATGAAACTTCTTAATCTCCCAATTTCCGTCTAGTTTAATCTAATACATTATTTATTGCTTAAACCGCTCGAGTAATTATCTCTATTTGAGCCACTAGCTAGTTTTTTTTTAATAACTAAAAGATTCTAGGCTTAGGTTCGTAAATCACTTAATGCCCAGATCCTGAGCATTTTACAAGGATTTCGCTCCAAGAACCATTCGAACCAACGATCTTTGAGTCTTGCTTGAAATATTTACCGGTTAAGATATTAGCTCTTGGTGTTTAGCTACTTATCTCTAATCTGTCCTCTCTTCTTTTTCCCCTCTTTTTTCCTTATAAGCACCTCTATTAAGTGCTATAAGTTCGTGATATTAAAGAGGATGGGTTTTTTAATTTGTTGTATTGTCACACACTTGAGAGAGTTTGGAAGTGTGATTAGTTATGTTCTAATGTTTGGTAGTTTTTTTGTTGTTTTAAGTTAGACAATCGGACTTTCTGAGTATAATGTCCTTCGTATTCTCAATATATACTATTTGTATTTTACTTTGAATGATTCAAAATTATGTTTTGCATGTTGAGAGAATATGAATAATGTTATGTTCTAATTATATTAATGTGTAAACTATATATATATTTGGGTAATGAATACAATGAGGAGACAAATATATATATATATATTTTTTGTCAACCATGTAATATGTATAGTCACAACAGATCGATCTAATAGTTTAAATGAGCCGCATTATGCAGACGAAATGACTCGATTATGGGTGTGATAGTGAAAGTCTCAATAGACTTACGTACCAATGTCACTAGGCTACGGTCACTTCACAATGAGAGATATTTACCAAACTAAACATGTGATGTAATTTTTTTTTTAATTGAATTGAATTGAGACAGTAAAAAAATATTTGGAAAAAAGATTATTGATTTATATATTTTTTTTACATACATATGTACATTATGTTGTATGAAAGGATGAAAAATATTAAAAGGTTACTTACTAATAATTACATAGTACTTGTATACTTAGACCACTATACATAGTATTGCCACAACGAATAGTAATTACAAATAATAAAAAGTTAGCTAATACTTTAAATTCGATTTTGATAGTTTACCTATACGCTATTATTGTTCTTGTTTGCAGCTGTGTTTACGTGATTTGTAAAGTGATAGAACTGTATATATAGGTCAGAAAAAGTGTTAGAATTGTAAATGATATACTAATAGATAGGAAAAAACAAACAAACAAGCCATGTTGACACGTATGTATAACTACGTCTAGGTTAGTCTTCTAGATGTATGGTTAATAAGCTTTCACAACTAATTAATTAATTTTGCAGGTGCATGTTACAATGGTTTGTCTTCTTTTTCATTATACATATAATATATAGAATGTTGTTAAAGTTAACGGTAATACTTTATCGCACGCGTGCAAGCCGACAACACAAAAGCAGTTGGTGTGTTTATAAAGTAGTGGTTGAAGTACAAAAAAGACAAGTATAATAGAATTTGGGTTAAAGTTACATACTCTTCATTTTTAAGAGACAGTTATTTTAAACCTAATTAAAAAAGTAGAGGAAGAAAATCACAGAAAAGATTTTGTTGCATGGTGGTTTTAAATGCAACAATTAAAAAATCAAAGAAAATCAAAGAACTAGATTAGGACGCATATTAATATGTCGGTGAATAATTAAAAAACATATGAAATGTGTAATGTAAATACATCAGAATGTGAAATTGACAATCCTTGACACAGGTAATAAAAACATATGAAAATGTATTGATGTAAACATTTTAAATTTAGAAATTTATAACCCGTATAGTTTTTACAAGTGTAATTAGATTTAGAATTACCACCATGCAATTATTTAAAACTTATACGAATCTTGTTCATTACAATGAAATAACAAATCTTATCTTCTTTGTCAAATGTATCAATGTAAATAAAATAGTTTTTGAAAATTGCTTATTTTATAATTCTGACATATGTAATTTGGAATAATCTCCCATTATAATACTATATCTTATTTATAAAATATATTGATGTAAATAAATTAGATTTTGAAAAATGACAACTCGTTTAGTTATTATGTAATTATATTTAAATTATAATCCACACAAGTATTCAAAACATATTTTAATATATCTTATCTTATACATTACATATAAATTTCTAAATCACATATTATTACTATGATAATTTGATTCATACTAATTTTTCTTACGAACGCTAATTTATTAGCAATCTAGCAAACCCACAAAGTAATTCTATACCTTATTTGCTAAATTCTTTTAAAAATAAAACTATGGTTCATACATTATTCAATTTAAAATATGGAAAAACTGATTATTCCGAAATATAAAATATATGATCTTCCATATAGCTGAATTTTTTATAAAAAAATATGACATCCATTTTCATTTTTATAAATATGACATGTTTTTCTTTAATTATTTTCTTTGTTCGATAGTTTGTGAAACGATTTTTTTTTTCTTTTTGAATTTTTTTTATAATTTAAAATAAAGGAAAAATATATAGTAGTGTAATCTCACAGTTTAGAAATATAAATTTTTCTCTGTTAATCTTTATTTAGGAAATAAATTTCTTATTTTTCATGTTATAATTTTGTAAATATTGACAGTTGTCACCATCTAAATTAACAAATACACGATCTAAGAAAACAAAATTCTGTTTTTTCATTTTCTAAAATATGACATTTCATTATTTTCTTAGTTCGATAAATTGTTAAAAGTTTAGTTCTTGAGGAAATTTTTTAGAATTTAAAATAAAAGAAAATTATGTTGTGGTGTAATCTGGAAATTAAAAAATATGATTTTTTTTTTCTTATTCTGTCAATCTTTACTTAGGAAATAAATTTCTAATTTTTCCTCTTATAATTTTCAAATATTATTATTTGTTTCAATCGTAATTAACAAAGACACATAACACGATTTAAGAAGAGAAATATATATATATATAGAAAAAGAAAGGAAAATTTGTTTTAGAGCTCTATTTTTAATAATAAGAATTTATGAAATTAATTACTAACTTGGAAATCATAGTAGACTTATTTAGTTAGTCCAAAATGCACCATCAAAATATGGGGTTTAATAACATGTTACAGTACATAACATAAGAAGAAGAAATTAAAATTACGTTGCATGCATAAAACGAAAGGATTAGGAGTCCCAAAAGGACACCATTTGATCAACCCTCAAAACAAAAATAACCCAGCAGCAACAATGAAGACGACGTAGGACGAAGAAAAAGAAGAAGAAGACGAAGAAGTTGAAGAAGTTGAGCCTTTAGATTGATTTGCGTTATTATTTAAGTCAGATTCAGGTTGGGCAAGCTCATCAGTATCTCTAGCTGCATTTGGGCTAATTGGCTCGTAATCTTCCACGACCTGGACTCCTCCTGGTGCTAGATCTAAGGGGACTTCGTAATCAGAATAATCTTGAGTGTTTGTTGAGTTTTTCTCAGGGAGAGGTGCGGGAGGAGATGGAAGAGATTTCGCGGTGTTGGTTGATGTTGTTGGGGGAGAAGGTGAAGATGAATCTGCAGCGTTACTCCGACCCGCTAAAGCAAATGCTATGAGAAGGAATACGAAAGAGAAACGTCGAGCCATGTCCAATGATGTCGATTAATAGAGAAGATCTTACTATAGATAGAAGATTAAAAACAAAAAAAATTTGTCCCTCTCTTCGATTTGGTAATAGATATGTCTTGTTTTGTAATGATTATACGTAATAATTTATGGAAAATAAATCTTTGCTTCTACGATTGAGAGATATATAGATGGATTAAGAAACTTGAAGATGATAATGGAAAAGAAGAGATAATCAAACTCGAGATTTAAAGCTATTAGAAGATGGATATATTTGGTAATTACAAATTAAAAGCTAGGTGTTTGTTTAGAGTTTTGGTGTGTGTGTGTTTTTTTGTTTTGTTTGCCAATTTTTTTTTTTTTTTTGTGTGCATATTGTTTTACGGTTTTTAAAAGATTGTTTAATATACTTTTGTTTTAGTTTTCTGTTTTTTCTGTTAAGTGACAACTTCTTAATTACTGTAGGTT
This sequence comes from Odontarrhena argentea, assembly GCA_900406245.1. NCBI lineage: Eukaryota > Viridiplantae > Streptophyta > Magnoliopsida > Brassicales > Brassicaceae > Odontarrhena > Odontarrhena argentea. The sequence goes on along the minus strand of OVAF01001505.1, from coordinate 5,157 downwards.
GTTAGTACAGGTCGAATTTTAAGGACAACAGACATAACAAACAAAATCAGGATTCTAAAAACAGTAATCAAATTATAGTTATAAGATAAATCTTTCAATTGATGACCGCGCTTAATCATTGTGAAATTGAATAGTTAAAAAAAATTATAAAGAATATGTAAAGATTGTTATAAACTGATTTTATTTTATTTTATTTTATTTTACGTGATTCTTCACACGCTAGCATGAAGGATATACCATAAGAATCAACAATGCCGAGAATAATTTTTAATAATCATTTATTATCTGTAACAAGAAATAGATAGACGGTTATTAGGCGCTCAATATGAAGCTCGTCCTAACCAAAATCTATCGTCATTAAACTATTAAACTGAATACTAGATGAGTATATGGGCTTTAAGCACTTATTGCATAATGTGATTTTAATTATGGAAAATTTTGGGAAAATTGATATACATACAAAAGTTTATAGTGAAAAAGTAAAATATTAATTCCTAAACTATGAAAAAAAAAAAAGAAAAAAAAAAGGAAAATTACAAACAAAAAGACTTGGTATATTTGAACAAAAAGACATGGTCATTGTAGAAAATATTTAATTACATGACACTCATTGATTTTAAATCTATATAATAGTATATACATTTTGAAAACCAGAAATCGGAAAATATACATTTTGCTCTCATACATTGATTTTAAATCTATATAATAGTATATAGTATGCTTCTTAGAAAAATATGGTAGTTGTAAAAAATATTACATTCCTTGACATTATGTCGTAATTTGGTATTTATAAACCCAAACTGTGGAACCATATAACATACTTCTTGTAAAACAATTTTTGTTTTAACATAATATTTCATAAGATAATAATATAACCTAAATTGGGGCCTTGCTAAACTCTCTGTCTTCTCTCTTACTTTACCTTCTACTGAGAGAAAGCTTCCTTGCTTAAGTTCTTGTTTTCCGGCCGGTGCCCGGTGGTTTGTGACCATCGACACCGGTCGGACTCTGTGTTTCTTTCTTAAGTTTGTTTGTTTAGGTTCAGAGACTTTTTTGATTCGGGAATTGTTTGGATTCGGTTGGATTGAGGTGGTAGGTGGACTTGAGGCTTCTCTTTTCCTTCGATCTTCTCGATCTATGGGTAGCTACGGGTTTAACATAATCCGGTGACCCATTCCATTCAATTGATTCCTCGTTTTCGTTTTGTCTCTGCTTCGGTTTGGCCATGTTCTTGCATGCATATCTACTTTGGGGTTTCTTCTAAATATATTCGATCAAGAGTTTATGGTGGCTGGTGAATCCGAAATTCGCTCAAGCGGTGCTTTTGGAGTTGGTTTTGGTCTCTCTCTTCTTCGTCTTCCCAGTGGTTGTGCTATGGGCTCAACAATAAAAAGAGAAGTGGTGTTGGTTGCGGTTGAAGATCCGCAGGTGTTTGATGGAGCTTGCTTCTCCCGGTTCCTCCTGCAGCTGAGCGTCTAGTGCTGTTTCCTCCACGGTCTATGTGCGGTGGACCTAAGATGGTGTCTTGCCTTCTTCGTGTTCGAGATCTCTGGCTTCTTTGACTCTTGATTTGTTTGATTCTAGATTTCCCCTTTGTATTTATGTTTTGTTCGAATTTTAGGGTCCTTTGTTTTGCTACGGTTCCCTTTCCGGCTGTGTGTTTTCCGGGAACTTCTCTGTGTTCGCCGGCGTTGTTGTTGTTGTTTTATGTACTTTGGTTTTATTAATATATCAGATGTTAAATAAAATAAAATAATATAACCTAAATTTTTCTTTATAAAACTAAAATTTAATATATAAACTTTGCTTCTCTTTAACATTTTTAAAAAAAAAAATATTTTACGATAATACACTAATCTTAAAGTTATGAACTCAAACACAATAATATAGAATTTGCTTCTAGGGAAAAATATTGTTGAAGTAAAAATTTATAAATAAATATACTCAATATGAGTATTTATATTAATAAAAATATTTATATCAATAAAAATATTCAATATGAAATTTTTATATTAATAAAAAATAGTAATGGGATAATTCTTTGAAAATATCATGATTTGTTTGAATTAAAAACTTAAGATTTTCATTAATACAATGTGGTTGACCTAAGTGGTCAGCCTTACTGAGAGGAAAACCTTACCACACTTATATAATACTAACTGTTAATTTTATTTAATAAAGTTGGATTCGCTCGACGTGAATTTCGATACGTGGCATAATTATAACTCATAAGGCTATGTCATATGTAATTTGCTATTTTTCAGTTTAAAAAAAAATAATAATTAAAATTTTAAAAAGGCATAACAGAAAAAGAAAACAAAAAAAGGTAATTTAAATTCATCATAAACAAAAAACGTTTTCCATTAGGTTTCAAAATTTTGAAAATTATGCATTTTAAAATGAAAAAGAGAAAACGTTTTCTATACATTATTAAAAATGGAAAAAATGAAATTCACTCTTCTTAGAAGAAATACATTTTTTATCTAATTATGAGCAACCAGTCATGTTTTAGAAGAAACACAAAAGTTTTCATTTCAAAAGTTTTTCTTTTTTGGTATGGAGGTAATTAAGATATAACAAGATTTCGAGTCTCTCCTCATCGCTTACATGGACATAAATAATGTTGTTGTCATTGGGTATGTAAAAACTGAAGTCTCTTCTTTTTTACGTGAATTTTGTGTTTCCACTCTGATGTTTCAAAGAGAAAAAAAAATCACATCGATGATTTAGATTCTTGACTATGGATGAGCTATTGCGGTGCTCGGTTATTTGACAAAGAAACTGAACACTTATACTGTTTTTGTTTTCCTGATTTGTAGAATGAAAGAAGGTGTTGGCGAGGTTCTCCTTCCCTTTATGGTAAGATCGAAAGATTCGAATAAATCAGATAATGAAATCAAACATTTTGTATCAAAATATGTAATTTTGAAGGGGTTAAACAATTTAAAACAGTTTTTAGGAAGGATATCAGAGCAATTTAGCTATTGGATTTGATGAACCAAGTTTAAAAATGATCCAAAGTGTGTTTATATCCAATATACATGCACGTAATATATACCACAGATGCAAGGAAAATAAATCGTATTTTTAAAATTCTCAGTACACTGCCGAGATAAATTAGTATGAGAAGATATTAATATTGTGATTTTATATGTAATGAATAAGATAAGAGATTAAAATATGTTTTGAATATTTGTGAGAGTTGTAATTTAGAATCTAATTATATATGTCATAATTATACAAGTTTAAAATTTTTAAAATCTAATTTATTTACATCAATATATTTTTATTATACAAAAATTATTATTGTTATTTTATATGTAATGAATAAGATATTATTTTCTACTTTTAAAATATGTGTACAATTCGTAATTTAGAATCTAGCTATACTCGTCAAAATTATATAAGTTGTACATTTTGAAATCTCATCTATATCTATAATCTTTTTTATGTTTTCAATTATCCATCTGCATATTATTCATATAAGTTTAATATTCGTATGGGTCGGAATTTTGAATTTAATTTTACGGATTGTCGATTTCGAAATCGAACTTTTAAATCGATAAAATTTTGTATATTTTTAATTATCCACTCGCATATTAATATGGGTCATAATTTAGTTAGTTACGAAAATTACGTAGCATTTTATTGGATTAGAACATGGAGTACCTCCCTAAATATTTAGAGACTGAGATTATGGATCTCATATTTTGCAAAATAAAATATACTTACGGAAAAGCATATTATGATCATTTCCAAAAGCTTACCCAACGCGAAACTTCAGTAATTTTCCTTACAGATTCAACGGAACTGGTGAAGATCACGTCGACAGCGGGTGATTGGCCGGTTTTTGCCACCTACATGGAGGACTTTGAGCTTTTACAGGAGCAATTTTCTCGTTCAGGTTGGCACAAATTTCAAGAGATCTCAACATTAAAGCAGATGGATTGGCGCGAGGAGCTCGTCTACTCGATCAAGATTTTTGCTACATCAGTTGTGTTCCACCGGCTCGGTTTTCNAAAAAAAAAAAAAAAAAAAAAAAATCATTTCCAAAAATAGTGCTACCTGAGATCTTTGTATTTTACACGTTTTGGTAAAAAATCAAACACAAAAGAAAAAATGTAAAATAGGAAGATGAATGAACAGAGAGCAGATCGCCATTAACCACTCAACACAATGGCTCCTTTCTCTCCCTCTCTTTCATTCTCCTTCTTCCATGCGACGCCTCTTCTTCATTTCTCATTATCTTCATCATCATCTTCGTCGTCTTCTCTCTTCCTCGTCTCTGTCCGCTATGTCTCCTACTCGACAATCCAATGGTGCGGATTCGAAATCTAGGGTTACTGTCATTGGTAGTGGCAATTGGGGAAGTGTTGCTGCAAAACTCATTGCTTCTAATGCCCTCAACCTTCCTTCCTTTCATGGTAACCATCCTCGATTGATTTCGTATTGTTGAGAATCCCCGAATTTGATTCCATTTTTGAATGTTCCTTTGAATCAGATGAAGTGAGGATGTGGGTGTTTGATGAGGTTATGCCTAACGGTGAGAAGCTCACTGATGTAATCAACAAGACCAATGTGAGGGAGATGAGATGATTTTTCTTCGTTATTGATTTTTGTTGTTCGATTTTATGACTAGTTTATTGGTTTGTTGAGCAGGAGAATGTGAAGTATCTCCCTGGGATTAAGCTAGGAAGAAATGTTGTTGCAGATCCTGACCTTGAAAATGCAGGTCAGTGATTTGATCATGATACAGAAACACCATCTAATCAGATTCTTGAAAATAATGGTGTTTTAACTCATGCAGTGAAGGAAGCAAACATGTTGGTGTTTGTGACACCGCATCAGTTCATAAATGGTTTATGCAAACAACTAAAGGGAAAGATAAAACGAGAGGTTGAAGCTATATCTCTTGTCAAAGGGATGGAAGTCAAAAAGGAAGGTCCTCGTATGATCTCCAGTGTCATATCTGAGCAACTCGGTGTCAATTGTTGTGTTCTTATGGGCGCAAATATTGCAAATGAGGTTTTTTTTTCTTTACCCTTTACCAACATGATAGAGTTTGACTGCTTCTTTTTGTAATCTCTGTTTTCACATTGTTGTGACTACCTACTGTGATTTAGATCGCCATGGAGAAGTTTAGCGAAGCAACGGTTG
>OVAF01001504.1:0-21416 GCA_900406245.1 Odontarrhena argentea | reverse complement strand
GAATCATCCTCCACCAGAACCCATCGAACACTGAAGAGCACGAAAGGAGAACGAGCTGGAAGAGAACAAGGGAGACCACCAACAGAGCAGGGAGCAGGGCAAAAGACTTGAACACTAGAACCTGACCAAGCTGCAACCACGACAACAGACAAGAGAAACTCAACATTTCTCTAAACCCTCGAAGAATTAATAATGGTGTAACATTTTTTTTTTTATTATAAAGTTACAATAACTTGATAAATTATTAATTTATAAATTATTAATTTATAAATTATTAGTTTATTATATTTTCATAAATTTATTTCAAATAAATAATTTACTTTTTCGTTTAAACATTCATCTTGGTTAAATTAAATATTATTTTATTAGTTTTGGTTAGTTTAATGGTTACGTGTGATAATATAATTACCCCATATAAAACTCTTCACAACTTTTTTTAATAAGATTGAGATGACAAAATAAAAAAAATTAGTAACGAGTTTCAACAAGACTTCAACGTTAAGTAGGAAAGATAAACATTACTATAACCATTTCTTATTACATGTTTTCAGCTTTTTTTCTCAAACTATATCAGTCATATATTTTCTTTTGGCGGATTCTTTGATTCATGATCTCTGTGGTTTTTCATAATTGTCTATGTTTTTGTGTTATGATTTTGATTTTGTGTCTCAAGTATACACTTCAATTCTCGTTGATGGTTGATGCGTATAGACTCAACTTGATTACCTGGATGGACATCGTTTCTGAATATATCATCATATTTTTATCTTGAATGGTATTTCGTTTAGATTGATACGTAGATGAGACTTTATATATTTTCATGGATTGTTATTAATATTAGTTTATTCAACTTGGGGTCATTATATCCTAGGTTGCATGAAATCAGAAACAGGTACGCGGAAGCGGAAGCGTAGAATCGATTTTTCTGAAAATTTTAGGAAGCGGGTACGCGTTGGAAACGTTTAATGTATATATATATATATATATAGTAATAAAAATAATTTCAATTTTATATCAAATTATATTAAAGTGAGATTGTTTTTAAAAATATTATATGAAGTAAAATAATAATTAAAATGAAAATACTAAAAATTCAAAATCAGACATTTAAAACATCACTTTCATCTTCATTTTCTTTAACTCCATAAAACAATTTATTCCAATTTTAAAAAATAGGATTTTTAATTTTTTTAGGTAAACAAACACATAAAAATAAAGTCATATGTATATATTTTTTTATTTCTTTTAAAAAACTTTTATTCTTTGAAGCTTTCAAATAGGAAGCGAAGCTTCCAAAACGCTTCCAAACTGATAATTTTTGGAATCGCGCTTCCACCAAGCTTCCGAGAGCTTCCGATTCCGAAGCGGGAATCGGACCTCGAGAGAAGCTTCCATGCTTCCTAGATTATATAGTCCTCTCTTCAACTCTATTCTTTGATTTTTTTTTTTTTTTTTTTTAATTCATGATTTGTTNTGTTAAGTTTTTTGAGTACATAACATTAAAATAATGATGACAAAAAAAAAAAACACTAAAATAACTATTTAAAAAAAAAAAAAATAGGAAGGTTTGAATTCATCTCTTTTAAAATTTTGATCACTTTTGTTTTGTTTTCACCAATTCAAATTTCATATAACAAAAAATAAATTGCACTCATTGATCATGATTCTATATATGAAGCCCACTTCTTCAACTATCTTTGACGATAACTAAAATAACTTTTTTGATGTTAAAAAAAAAAAAACTAAAATAACTTTTTTTTTTTTATCGATAAGCACATTCACACATGATTTCGTTGCATAATTTTGGTTTATTAGTAAAAAAGTTTGTGGCTGTCGACTTCTTAATTAACAATATTGTATTTACAATCTCTCAATACTTGTATATATTATAAATTACATTTAATGTATAGTAATTATATCATATATTTTTTTATATTTTAAAATATGTAAAAATATGTGAATTTATGTAAAGTGAACTTGAGATTTTGGTATAGATTAAAATCTACTTTTGCTTCACCAAATCAAGTTAATTTAACAAGGCACCCTAGAAACACCCCCTGGCCCTGATCACTACCAAAATGAAAATATAGAATAAGGAACTACTCATTTCTATACCAAAATAACTTCTGTCATTCGTTCGCTAAACTTAGAAAATATGTTTTTGAACAGTAATAAAATATAATAAAATGATTAAGTTATAATTTTATAAAAATCTTTTAAATCACTCTTATAATATAGTACATACCCAAAATAATGATATTCAAGAGAACATTTGCCTCTGAACTTCTTTCGTAAAGTGTTCTAGAAAATATCTTTTTTTTTGGTACTTTGTGGAATAGATTAAATGTTACAGAAAAAGAAAAATAATAATGTGGTCTCCTTATGATATAATTTTGGGTGTGTAATAAATATTTCTTCTCACAAGTCACAACTCACAATTCGCAATGTTGAATATGGACCACTGCTTCAAACGAAAATAGAAAGAAAAAATAATAATAATTAAATTCGATTATTTTAAACAAAATTCATGAAAATATTTATTTATTTTTTTGTGTGTCCTTGCTTCTATCTCCAACAAGCACTAGCCTCCCGCAATTGAAGGTTCTTCTTCTTCTTCGTCGCTCACATCCAATCTCTTCGATCTCAGATCGATTTTTCTTCTTCCGTTTCCGATTCACAGATTCTACGTTTCCGATTCGTTGTTTTGTACTCTCCTTCGCCGAAATCTCCCTTGTGTTGTTAGGGTTTCGAAGATCCGAAATCTTTGGACGGAGAAGGCAATTCGACGTTTTCTTTTTCAGCTGGAAAGATGTTCTGGCGTATGGCCGGATTATCAACGGCTTCCGCCGTGAGTTTTCGTCTCTCTGTACCGTTTTATCTTTTTTTTGTAACAATCGTGGTGTATTAGAAATTGGCACTCCATTGAGATGAGTTTTCGCTGTGTTATATGTTCTATCCTGGACGTGTTTGTTATTGATGGATTTAGTGCTTAGGATTGGTACGGATTTACGGGGATTTTGGTTGCTTCCTCTGTTCTCTTTAGACGGCATATGCATGGAGTGGAGGTGAAGGGATTATTGGTGTTTATGGTTTTTGAATTGCTTGGTTTTTAAGTAACTATTAGGCCTTGCGTAATCTGAGCACTGTCCCGGATTGATCATTACCTGAGTCTGCATATCCCTGACTGAATTGTACAAGGGAGTGAAGAGATAGTTGCTTATATGATTAGAGAATCTTCTTAAATGATAAAATCCTCCTCAACATTTTTGGTTAGATTTTGTAGTTGATCTAGCGATGAGCCTTAAGTCCATAACCATCAAAATGTGCATGTCCTAGTTTTTGGTGTTTCAAAGGTTTTTTTTTTTTATGGGAGTATTATGTAACTTGTGTATCTGGGCTATTGGGAGCTATTCACTTCCTCCAATATTTTGTTTCCTGCCTGCTATTCTACTTTTATGTGCTATACCGCTTTGATTTTTACTTTGTCTTGGTTTGCAGGTTGAGGGAATTTTGGACAGAGATAGTTTCACACTAGAGGAACTTCTTGACGAGGATGAAATTATTCAAGAATGCAAGTCCCTGAATGGACGACTCCTAAATTTGTATGTTCTGAAACCATAATTTCTGCTCTCTTTCATGCTTCATTTTTAATTTTGTGGAGGAAAAGAAATACAGTTATTTATGAAGATTCTGGAGGTGGGAATGCTAGTGTTCAGATAATGCTATAACTTATTATAATATCCACCTGAAAAGCTTGGCTGTTTGGTGATTGGGATGTTTTCATGAAAAATGGTTTTNNNTCCACCTGAAAAGCTTGGCTGTTTGGTGATTGGGATGTTTTCATGAAAAATGGTTTTCAATATTCCAGTTATTTGCATCCCATTTATTATTTCCGTCATTAGGTTGATCCTAATAATCCCCATATTCTGCACAAAATTTCAATGTTCAAAGCTCCTGTCTTTTAATTGTAGTGCCAATACTGATCATACCTGACTATTGGATTTTTTTCAGCTTGAGAGAGAAAGTGCAAGTGGAACAACTCATTAAGTACATAATAGAGGAGCCCCTCGATGACGAGGAAAAGAAGCGAACATTCAAGTTAGTGTTTTAGGAAAAAAAAAAATTGTTTATTTTTTTGCTGGTTGAGTTTGATGAACCAACAATTGATTTTTGCCTCCCTATATGCATTTTAGGTTTCCTTTCATTGCCTGCGAAATCTTCACCTGTGAGATTGAAATGATATTGAAAACGCTAGTAGAGGATGAGGAGGTAGACATTTTATCTGTTTTTCTCCTATATATATATATAGATATATACTCTGTATATGTATAAGGGTATAGGGTGTCTAATCTCTGGTGATGTGTCTTTTTTCAGTTGATGTTACTGCTGTTCTCGTTTTTGGAAGCTAAAGAAACCCATAATTCATTGCTTGCCGGATACTTTAGCAAGGTATATAGCATTCAACAATTTTAATCACTAGAAATTCATTTAGAACTTTCACTTGCTCTTATAGGGATGTATAGAGTTTTCTTCAACGTGTTCTCTCTTTCATCTTTTATTACTAGGTTGTCATTTGTCTGCTGGTGCGGAAGACGATCCCGTTCATGCAATTCATTAAAGTAAGTTGACTTTTTTCCCAGATTAGGATTTCGTTCAAGGATGACCTGATCGTAGCTAGAATAAGTTTTTTAATTCCTCATCTCTATTATTGAATTAGTAGCTAGCTGCTCTCTTGTGTACTCTGGCTCTTCTATGTAATTTGAGATAATGCTGTTAAATAGTCAGAGATATTGATGAAGAATCATAGTGCTACTTAATCAAAGAAAGATCTTCTTTCTCAATCAACAGTGTCCAATTTAATTGTTTAATAAAATACTGGTACAGAAGTTCACAATGCTTTACACACTAATTAACCATCCGGGTTCATATGAACAGTTTACATTATGATTAATTTCGACTTTTTTGTGTTACCAGGATCATCAAGAAATACTGAAGCAGCTTGTTGATTTGATTGGTATTACATCTATAATGGAGGTTTGTTTTCTTTAATATTTCGTTGAGTTCCTGATTTTGGCATTATGTTTTTACCCATCTACGTATGAACATATTGAATAATTGAAAAATGTCATGTTCCCCCCTCCTTCAAAGTACTTATGATTCTATCTATGGAAAAAATGTAATAGACCCAGTAATAACATTGAGTACAACCATAAGTACTGCTAACTTACAGGAGCCGCCTAGAGGTTTTTAGCATATTAGCTTTTTCTTGTTTCCTAGAATCTAACTTGTTGCTTGGTGCTCAGGTTTTAAAACGTCTTGTTGGTACTGATGAGCACCTTTACTCAAACTACACAAGTGCAATGCAATGGGTAGAAGATACAGATGTATTAGAGATGATTGTGGACAAGTTTGGCTCCTCGGTAAGTTTCATTCCGTTGCATGGACCACTTTCCTCCTTTCAAAATTGTTCTGTCATCTGGGCGTCGCCACTTTCTGATAGCTCGTTTTTGTTATTTTTTTGTAGGATTCTCCCGAAGTACATGCTAACGCAGCTGAAATTCTTTGTACCGTTGCAAGATACGCGCCACCTGGTCTTGCTACAAAACTTTCCAGCCCTAGGTTGACTTTCTCAGCTTGGCTATTGTTTTCATGTTGTCTTGTTGCTGTCAAAAGTTTCTAACTTATTGACCAATTGCTTTGATTCCTGTACAAATTTATGCAGCTGCACTGGAAGGTTGTTAAAACATACTTTAGAAGATTCACGGCCAAAGTCTGTTCTTGTTAATTCCTTATCTGTATGCATATCTCTGCTGGATCCGAAGAGGTTTACATTAGGGACTTATCATATATATGGTCGTCAGCTAACACATGGAAGCATAGTAACTAATCCAGAGACTGTGGAAGGAATGCTTGGAAGCCTAGGTGAGTAAAATATAGTACGGCTACCAAATTTTCCTTTGTAGTTGTGCTTGTGTCTGTTGTGTGTTGTCGTTTCTAAAAGCTATATTCCCAATAGTGAAAGATAAGGTTGGGAAGGAAGAATACTGGGGATTCCTTTTTTGTGGGCTTTGGAACGTGCTTACTCGATTCCCTGTGTACATTTGTTGTTTTGTTGGTTTGAAAATTGGTGGAACTATAAGTTTTCCTGATTGTGGTCTCTTGTTCTGGTGCAAGACTATCTTTTTTCAATTCGCCTTCACGACGTGGATTGGTTTTGCTGTTATTTTGTGGTTTGCAGTGTAAAGTAATCTCTGGCTGCGATGAAAACTAATGTAACGTGCTTTTACTGTGCAGGTGATTTACTTATGCTTTTGAATGTATCATCTGCTGAGGGTGTTCTGTTGACAACGTATGGCAAGTTGCAACCACCTCTTGGAAAACACAGATTAAAGGTACTTAATTGTTCTCATTTATATAATTGGTTTTCTACTCCTAATGTATCTTCCATTGTTATGGTTAATAAATTCAGACATGAATTTATTTGATTCTTAACACGAAAAAATTGAATTTGTTTCTTTTTCCTAGATTGTAGAGTTTATTTCAGTCTTACTCTCTGTCGGTAGTGAAGCAGCAGAGAAGGAAGTAATTAGACTTGGAGCGGTGAAAAGAGTGTTGGACTTGTTTTTCGAGTAAGTGGGAAACTTCATCTTTTTAGTTGATGATATGCAGGCTGTCATGCTAAATTGTGATGCAAATGTGTTTCAGGTATCCCTACAACAATTTTTTGCATCACCATGTGGAGAATGTAATTCTCTCATGTTTGGAGAGCAAAAACTCTCAACTTGTTGACCATCTTCTCAGTGACTGCAATCTCATTGGGAGAATATTAGAGGCGGAAAATGAAACCACATTAACTGCTCTTGATTCTGATAAGGTGAAGATATGTAATTTCAAATATCTGGTGTTTGCATGAGTATTTATTAACTTGGTTTACACGTGATCTCACAGCTTCATCCAACAGTCCCTGCCGAGGATAAAAAGCCACTCAGGATTGGAAATATTGGTCATTTGACTCGTATCTCGAACAAACTTCTTCAGTTAGCTAACGGCAATGCTGAGATTCAGTCACATTTGCAGGTATACCATAATTCTGTGGTATAGACTTTATTAATTTAGGTCCTTGCCACATTTGTGTGCACATGCAGATATGATGTGGAAATGGTTTATGAATGGAATGTGAAAGTTTTTAAGATCAGTAAATATAATTTTTGGTCTATTTGTCTTGAGTGTAATTCTGTATATCTTTTGTCATAAGATCAGATGGTGAAAGACAATTTGCTCAGGGCTTTACAGCTATTTAATTTCTCGTAAAAATATAGACTCAAATTTGCATGTAAATGTTGAGAGGGGGTCTAGCCTTGTAGGGCACTGATCTAAGTAACTCTTCATATTTTGCTCAATATTCTCTTTTGCCACTTTGTTTACCAGGAAAATAGCAATTGGGTGGCCTGGCAGACAGATATCCTGTCAAAGCGTAATACATTGGAAAATGTCTACTCTTGGGCCTGTGGGTATGTACTATTTTTATTACTGGAAGTTTTGCTAGAATTAAAGAAATGTTATGACACCAGCTTCTGTTTTCAAATTATGACCAAAAACCCACTTATGCTTGAAATAGTAGCTTGTTAGTCTGCTTTAAAAGCAACCAAGACATGATAAGTTAAATTTTATTGCCAGTTAGGGCAATAACAGGCATAGTGATGGTTGGTTTAGTATATAGATAATTCCTTTGGTGATATTCCTTTCTTTAACAGGAGGCCTACTTCACTTCATGATCGGAATCGAGATAGCGATGATGATGATTACCATGATAGAGACTATGATGTGGCTGCCCTGGCAAATAACTTGAGCCAGGCCTTTCGATATGGAATATACAGCAATGATGACATGGATGAGGTAAATTTTGTGTTTTGTTATAGCTGTTAGGAGTGTCCTTAATTATCATAGATTTACCAGCACATTTAGTAAGTTTTGGAAATCCATTCAAGATATTTCTAGGATATCATTTTTATATGTTAATCTAGTTCCCGAAATAGCGTCTTGGTAGATTATTAAACTGCCACTTCTTTAATCATTCTGCTCAGTTGACCTCGAGGTAGTTAGCATGCAGGTTCCTAGTGTCCTCTCTGCCTCTATAATCTTTTAAGTAGGCTGGATGTAGCTTGGAAAATGTCTGTTTACTGGAGCAACTATACATACCGTCAGACTTTTTTATTTTCCTTGCATTGCCCCAAAATTGTGTTAAGAGTATTACACATTATGAACATTTGTCCTGCCGTTTACATTTTGTGTTTTATCCACTGCAGGCTCAAGGCTCTATGGAACGCGATGATGAGGTATTATATGATGCTAAAATAGATTAAGTTCTGTTGGAGAGAAGATTTCGTTTTTTCGAAGGAGTGGGAACAAATTTGATTCCTTAACTTTTCTCTCTTGTCTGTTATTTATTGCTAAAAATTATCCTGTGCCAATATTAATGCTAAAGTGCTTCCTGGTAGATACACTCTTATGAAGTCTATGTTACAGGATGTCTACTTTGATGATGAATCTGCAGAAGTTGTCATATCTTCTTTGCGCCTTGGAGATGATCAGGAGAGGTAATGCTTTCAACTTTTCTTTTCTGGTAGAAACTAAGGCGGTGTCTATCCGTTGATTTTCATCATATGGTTGATGCTGTCCCTTAACTAATATATAAAATGGTGTCTTTTCAACAGTTCTCTCTTCACAAATTCGAACTGGTTTGCTTTTGATGATGAAAAAGCTGCAAATGAACGCTCAATGAGCTCAATCGCTTCCCCTTCACCCAATACTGATGGAGATGGTGACGATGGCGACATCGTCAAAGGTGAAGCCGATGTCTTAAACGACACTGCAGCCTCTTCCCCATCCGTTGATATGGAAACAGATGATTCTACTACATCAAAGAATCCTTCTGAAAACCCAAGTGAACCAGAACCTGAAAAATTACCCTCTTGGGTTGAATGGAGAGAGACCTCTGAGTCCTCTGCGCCATCTTCCAACCCAGATGAAGCTACCACATTGCCCAATGGTGAGGTTCAAATCGACAAAGAGGATAAGGGTGATAAAACCGAGAAAAAAAGTGCAGAGAATTCACCAGATGCAAGTAGCATTGAAACCACTGAGAGATCACCTGATACTAGTGGTGCTGAAACTACTGAGTGCTCCCCAAAAGAGACTGCTGTTGAAATAACCGAGAAGTTAATAGATTGCGCTCCTGATGCATCACCACAGCCAGCTGATTCGCATGAGGATGCTCAAGACTCTGAATCTGCAAGCCCCCAGGAGACGGAAAAGAAGGAGGAAACAAAGGTTGCAGTCGAACTAGAGAAGGCCAAAGAAACCGAAGAGGCTGTCAAGGAACCAGAGAAGGCCAAAGAAACCGAAGGTGTCAAAGAACCAGAGAAGGCTAAAGAAACCGAAGAAGGTGTCAAGGAACCAGAGAAGGCTAAAGAAACCGAAGAAGCTACCAAGGAACCAGAGAAAGCCAAAGACGAGGAAGCAGAGAAGGTAGCGTGAGAATTTACCCAAGTTGGATCTCTTTAACTAGTAAAACAAGAACCTGCTTATGCATGGTTTATAGTTTGGTGAAGAAGGGGCACGATTTATTATTCTTTTTTTCTTTCTTTTTCCTTTGTTTGCTTACTTTTCATTGTATCATCTCCAAATCCGGTCTTTTTCTCAACATTATTGTCGACCAAATTTGTTACTAGCTTATCATATATTTTATTAGGTGGAAGTTTTACCTCACCTAGACTCATCAAGTGTGTTGTAAAGTTGTTATTCTTAAGCCTCACTGATAATATATTACTGTCAATCTCATGATGTTATCTTCTCTCAAATGGTAACCATCTGATTCCAATTCAGATAACGAGAATGGAGAATACAGCTCTTGGAATTGCTCCAAAAGTTTCCATTTTGGGCAATATCACCCAGAATCTTCGAATATACATCAGATATGGAAAACATGAGTCAATAAGTACATCTTTGACTTAATTATTAATGTAAAAATTCTTCTGATTATGGAAAGTTTATGGATTCTCACTCGTATATAAAAAGATTTAGCAATGCCTTGTTACACAGTTTTCTTTTTCTCCTCAGAGTTTTCTTCAATCTTCTTGTCACCAAGCTCCCTTCAATGACAAACTCAAACCAAACCGTTCGGGTACTTCTTCTCGTCTCTTAATCTATCTCTGTGTTTCTCTCTTTTCAGTTGCTGATGATATTCTATGTAAATTTCTGCAGACTTGCATACTCAGAGTCGATGTAAAGTGTTGCACCGGTTGTCAAATAAAAGCAAGCAAAAAGCTTAAAACTATCTCTGGTAATAATAAAATCCAAACTATTATGTGCAAGAATCATATTGATGAAACATCACATTTTTTTACTTTTTGTTTTCAATGGTAAAACAGGTGTAACTGAAACGGAGTACAACCAAGAAAAAGGGCTTATGAGAGTTACAGGTAATGTTGAGCCAATGGCTCTAGTTGATAAACTTACTAAGTGTGGTAAGAAAACAGAGCTTGTCTCTGTTAAGTACCAGCTTGATGATGCTGATCTGAGCACTGATGAAGAAGACGAAGACGAGAGTTCTAGTTTTGACACTAGTTCAACTCCTGATCCTAAAACCATGGATCCTGAAACTTATCGTAAGATCAAGGAAGCTGAATTTAGTAAGAATACAGCGGCCTATATGGAGAAGGGGAAGAATAAGGTAGAAAGAAAGTCTTCTCTTTTCGGGTGGTTACGCAGAAAACCAGATGTTGTTGAGCCTGTTCTAAAGAAAACTCCAGACTGGCGTATATCATCACATGGTCTTCCTGATTCTGGCCCTCGCCAGCCTCAAGTTTTGATGACGCCTTATGGCCCTTATGTACCGATGACACAACAACAAGCACATATTCAGATGATGACAGGAACAGGAAGAATGCCAAACAACGGTAATAGCAATAGGCCACCACCCCAACAAACCCAACCTGAATACATAAGAAAGGCACAACCGGACGACGCTTATCTGCATTACGAGAACTAGTGACTCGAAACACATTTTGATCAATACTAAGCAAAATAATGTCTTTTAATGTACTTGTCCCTTTTGGAAAGTCTTGGGCAACTTTAATAATAAAAAAAAAGAGTAAATTTCTTAAGTCATTATGGACAATATATATATATATATATATATTGTTATAAGATAAGCTTTGTTTGTGTAAAGGAACAAGAATTTGATTCATAAGCCAACTGATGAAAACATAAAAATTGTGCCTATTGCTAGTACATGAATGCTATTATTATCTCTGTTTTGGTTTCCTCTCTGAGAATGCTTCTGTCTACTTGTCTTAAGACGTTGTCTTGTGCATCATGTTGTTTTTTCCTTTAATGGCTGCTTTCATGTTCTTCTTCCAAATCTTTCAAGTATCCCATGAACAAGAGAAACCCGAAAAGGAACCATCCACCTGAAAAGCTCTCTCCACCACCTCCGCCTCCACCACCACCACCCCCATCCTCCCTAGGCGGGAACCCGCTTCCACCGTCATCAATCTTTGGGGATTTCTCTTTGCCTGATGTTTAAGCAAAAGGAAAAACAATTAAGGAACCATAGGAAGCCACAATATGAGTTCTGCATAACTGTTCGATATTAGCTAGATTCATAACAGATCATATGGTCTCAAGCCTTTCTTATTTGCTAGAAACATAAGACAGTTTTCTCAACATGAATTTGTGCATTAACAAAGTCCAAAAAGAAGAAGGATGCAATAATTTACCAGGAGCTTGTGTAATTGTTGGTGATTCCCTTGTAAGAGTCTGTGTTTGCCCATAACTGCATTTTGCATTCTACAAAAAAATAAAGCAGAACATGTCATCAGCTAGCTTTTCAAAGACGACCCCTACAAAAGAGATCTCTATTCTCATAATCAAACTCTTGACAATGAGAGCAAAAGGATCTCCTTCATGAATAAGGCAAAATGGTGCTTGAGGACAGGCAAACAAATCATGAAGTTATCACAACAGCTAAGAGTTAAAACCTCCACCTTACAAAAAGAACATTACATACCAAGAAGATTCACAAACAGAACTTACCACCGAAGAGTTACACTGAAAGATAGATCTTTTGCTCTTAGAGACTACACCAGCAGTCCTCTCAACAGGTTGCAGTGCGCTTCTTCCAACCACTTGGACTGACGGAAAATTTCTCTGGCTCTTCGTACGATAACCACGCCCATTAATGTTCCCTATCACACACAACAAAAAATACAAGACCTTTAAACTCTCATCTAATAAAAGGGAACATCCACAAAGCTTGAATCTTGAGTCTAAGCAAAGGATCTCATGCTACAACAACTCCCAAGAGCAAAGTAAAACCCAACTTCAAACTGAAATCAATCATAAACAATCAAGAACATAACAGACGAATCCAATAGAATCCAAAAACTAACATTCTATATTACCTGTAAAATCATTCCGTTGAGGAGGGAGATACCCAAGCGGTTTTGCACCAATACACAACGACGGACTCATCACCGGCATATCTGTAAACCAAAGATCAAATCTTTAACCAATTTCATCCAACAAAAATGGCAAAGCAACGAATTAATCTACACTAGCAAAACCAAAAAAAAAAAAATCGAAAAAGGTAAACTTGTAGAATTCATCATCACTTTTGAAATTCGATTTAGAGCAAAACCCATAAAGATTTTGCATCAAATTTGGTAGATATTTGTACCAGAGAACAAAAAAATCTGGGAGCAGCTCTCAGAAGCTTCTCGATCATAGAGGAAGACAGATGAAATAGAAAAGAGCGGATTGTGAATCGTTACCTGAAGAATCAAACGCAAGGAAGAAGGAAAAAACAAGACTTTTCTAGGGTTTATGAAAAGTTGTCTGACGAATCAATCGAACCGTTGCTTCTAGTGCAAGAATTCAATTAGCCTACGCAAAACACGATTCACTGATTCAGATTGTAAATAATTATTCTCCTTGTACACTAGGTCGGTTTTTAACAAAATCTTCTCTCTACTTAAAAAAAATTTAAGCTGTTTAATCCGGTTTATATTTCGGTTCGGTTTAGTTAATTTGATTGCTTGTATACTCGGCTAGTCGGCTATTGGATCATTTTGGTTTGGTTCGGTTCAGATTAGATCGGTTTATGTGATTGTGCCTGTATATCACAGAAAAAAAAATACAGAAAATGCTTGATCGGAAAATTAAAAACCCTAATTTGGAGAATCCTGTGAGCATTCTAATTGAGAAAACAATCGGTGAATCAGAGAGCTACCGGAGGTAACTTTCTTGAGCGGTGGCGAAAATGCTTGGTGGGTTATACGGCGATCTTCCTCCACCGTCAGATGACGACAAACCCAGTGGGAACTCTTCATCCGTTTGGTCAAGCAGCACGAAGATGGCTCCACCTACGCTTCGTAAGCCACCAGCTTTTGCTCCGACTCAAACGATTCTCAGATCTCAGAACAAACCCAAACCGATTGGGTCTCAGTACAAGGCTCCTCCTTCTTCTTCGACGGCGGTTACTCCGGTGAGTGAATCTGTGGCACCTTCTCAGATTGCTTTAGTTGGTGTGACTTCATCTGTGATTGAGGAGTATGATCCAGCGAGACCTAATGATTACGAGGAGTATAAGAGGGAGAAGAAGAGGAAAGTTATGGAAGCTGAAATGAAGAAAGAGTTGGATAAGAGAAGGCAAGAGGAGGAAGAGAGGGAGAAGAGAGAAAGAGAGGACAGGGACAAGGAGAGGGAAAGAGAGAGTGAGTCTAGATTGAATATTTCTGGTGAGGAAGCTTGGAAGAGACGAGCTGCAATGAGTGGTGGTAGTGGGAAGAGAAGAGAAGATTCTCCTCCAGGGAGTGGTGATGGCTTTAGTATCGGCAAGTCAGAGACGAGTGGGTTAGGAGTTGGAGCTGGTGGGCAGATGACTGCAGCTCAGAGGATGATGGCTAAGATGGGATGGAAACAAGGACAAGGGCTTGGGAAGTTGGAACAAGGGATTACTACGCCGTTGATGGCTAAGAAGACGGACCGTAGAGCTGGTGTAATTGTGAATGCTAGTGAGAATAAGTCGGCTGAAAAGAAGGTTAAGAGTGTGAATATCAATGGAGAACCAACTAAAGTTTTGCTTCTTAGAAACATGGTATGTGTTTTCAAGTCATATCTTCAGTTTAGATTTCACTTGAGTAGATTCTTGATAATGCCTTATACAGTCTAGTTGAATCAGTATGATGTGCCAATGCCAACTTAGAATTTATCCAAATCAGACTTATTATGGGGTTCTTGTATAAGGACACAGAATGCTACAATGGTATTAGAACGGGCTGCTATAGTTTTGGGTGAGGATGATATGCTGTATTCCAGCACTTGATGTGATTCTTAGTTTTATAAATAGTTACGTCATATTGTTGGCAGCTTGATAGTCCAGTAAACCCAAACCTTGGCTTGAATTTGGTTGATTGAATATGAGGGCGTTCTGGAATATTGTTGGCAAAGATGTCTGAGTGAAAATGAAATTAAGCAATGGCTATGAAACCATGAGCTTTTAAATTTCAAGTTAAGGTGAAGATGAAAAGTTTGAAACTTTTACGATGAAACTTCTTTGTAGATTTAGTTTCTTGCTCATAGCTCATAGTTCTACATATGGTGATGCTAACCTTGTGAACTCCTGGGCCGTTATAGAATTTAGATTGCCTTGAGCGTTACTGAAGCAGAAATCACAGTATCTGCCACTCAGATAGTCAATTAGGCATTGCTGAGGAAATTTTGGTCTACTTTGGTTTTTGAGCTAGACGAACTAACCTTGAGCTCGAGCTAGTGTTTGGGTCTTTTGGATTCCCAAACACTGTATACGATTGAAATCTGAGTGGATGGCATTTGAGTGAAGTAATTTTTAATGTTCTAGGGATACTATAAGGACTGTAACAGATCTACTTTTCCTAATTTGTGAGTGTTTTTTGACTAATGCGTCGTAGGATTGTTGGCATGTGAATGCAAACTTCACAGAGATTGTCATAAACATAGGCATCACTCCTTTAATTCTGAGTGTTGTTCACCAAGTACTTGCATTCTGCAACTCTGATTGACCCGTCAGTTGTTTTCTTTGTGACTAAAGGTTGGGCCAGGAGAAGTAGATGATGAGCTAGAAGACGAAGTGGGATCTGAATGTGGCAAGTACGGCACAGTCACTCGTGTACTGATATTCGAGATCACTGAACCGAACTTCCCTGTACACGAAGCAGTCAGAATCTTTGTTCAGTTTTCAAGACCAGAGGAAACAACAAAAGCCCTTGTGGACCTCGACGGGCGATACTTTGGAGGAAGGACCGTGCGTGCAACATTCTACGACGAAGAGAAATTCAGTAAGAATGAGTTGGCGCCAGTTCCAGGTGAAATCCCTGGCTATTAAGAACACTCAGCGAAAGAGAAGAACCAAAAGAAAACAGCATGCTCTATTTGAGAATCCTGACAGAGAAGGAACACCATAGAAAGAGGTTTTAAATGATTTGTAAAGTGTTTAGGAACATTTGGGGATCTACCTGTTTATTGTTGTTCAGTGTAGCTTCTCAATGATCAAGAAATGGTACTTCTTTTTGACCTTGCATTTGGGATCAATCAAAACAAACTAGTTGAAATAGCTTTGAGAAACAAATGACATATCTTGCATCATGTTTAAGAGCCAAAATCTGTTTTAACAGAGTCCATTAGTACAAAATAGTGACAGTCCATATATTTTTCTCAGTTGTAGATAAAAAACTTGAAAACAAGAAAAATGGAGTTAAAAACTTTGAAGTTGAGGAATGGACCGTGGGCTGCCATAATAATTCAGAAGACTGAGAAACAGCTTCACAAGGCCCATTAGTATGTTTTCTCCTAGTTTGTTTTTTTTTTGTCGTTGTCTCACATAACAGTTAAAATTTAATTGAATTTTCAAACAACATGGAAATCATTTGTACGGATTTAATTTGACCATAATAACACATAGAGACTTTTAAAGCCTACATGTATAAATTCTGCAGCAAACGGACCATTGTGTATGATGAGGAATCAAAAGTATTGCTTGTTTTGGTGCTGCACAAAATTCAATGTCCCAAAAGCTCTCAATCATCAATCCTACATTTACATTTTGAAACTTTTATATAGACTCTCAAAAAAAAAAAAAAAAAAAAGTTGAATCATAAAACTTTACTCATAATTTTGGACCTATCAAAGCCATGTGTGCATTTACACACATTGACTATTTTATATCTTCCTTGATAGTTATAACATCTACCAAACAAAAATTAAAAGGCAAAAGAGAAAGAGAGAGCAGTGCACGAACAAAAACGATTCAGAAACCTGACTGGGTCAATTATTTAAAATGGGTCAAACTGACATTTTGCCAATAACATATCACTGCATAAACCAGCAGTAACAAATACTGCTTATCAAACCCAAAAATTACTGAAATAGTTTTACCCTATTATAAAACGTTAGAGTATATTAATTATTTATTTCTTCTGACTTGAGTATGTGGAGAAGAGAAAAAACGAAAGAAAAGACAAAACACAAAAAGACAACCCAAAAATAGTTTTCTATAATATATATAGATCCTATAGTGTAGGGTTCTGTTTTATGCACATAATTACACTTATGAAATTAGCCATCTATTATTACCTGCTTTTTTAATTTACTTCACGACGGGTTCCACTATGTATACTCACGTAAACAAAGTTTGAATTAACACAAACCAAAATTGAAGTGCATGCTGTTGTTCGGACCCAATTTAGCATCTAGCTAAGCAACAAAAAACGACACGTTGTTCAAATAAGGAAAAGGAAAACGCTTGAATAATGAAGTAGGAAGTAGTACCTGCAGAGCCAATTGAATAATTCCTCTATTAATGGAAACATATACAGGGAGATGCATGGGATGTACATATTACCTACTCTTGTGTCATAACCGTGTAGCTAGGTCCCAGTCTACATGCATGCATGCATGTGCATGTTAGTATGTACATGCTCTTTGCATCCCTTCATGCCGTATATATAGAAGAAAAAAAAACACTTCATATTCATTATTGTATTTCTACAACTCTAATAGGGTCGTTATTAAATTTGGTTTTTTATAAAATATAGTCGCTCCATTCTAATTACTTAATGTTTTAGTTTTTTTTTTTTTGTTAAACAAGACGATTTTTTTCTATTTTTCTAAATAGTTTTATTCATTAATGGTCAAAATTGTAGAATTAAAAAAAAATTGATTAAAATTTTGAAATCTATTAATTACTGTTGATTTATATTTATAGGATATTGTATAGTGTAAAAAGTGTATACATTTATCTTTAAACATTTTTTTCTTTCTAATATATGTGAAAAAACTAAAAGATATTAAAAGAGACCAAAAGAGCATAGTACATTAAATTTCCTTTAAGAAAACAAATTAAAACAAGTAACACAGTTTGTGATTATAATTTATATGATTGATTGGAGAAATCATAACTTGTATATGTGTTAGTGATCGATATTATGTTATCGAACACGATTTAATACTATTGAATGTTTCGGTAAGAAAAAAGAAAATTAAGGAGAGAATGACATCAGCAATGTTGACTAAATGAAGAAGTAAGAAGACAGAATCAGGGTAAGGTATTTCCTTACAAAAGCCAGATCTGTCCCAAACAGAGAATCACTTCTGTCTTTTCACTTCCCTTGTTTTATTTTTCTTTCATTTTTTTACCACACAACAAAATTTACCCTATCTTTTAACTCAGCCCCCACACATTCATTTTTCATCCTACACCGGTCAAATCACCGCCCCACATACCCTACCAACATGTCTCTCCTCTACTTGCTTTTAAAATTAAAATATTAGAAACTGATTTACCAATTACCATTATCACAAAAAGTTGCAAT
This sequence comes from Odontarrhena argentea, assembly GCA_900406245.1. Classification (NCBI taxonomy): domain Eukaryota; kingdom Viridiplantae; phylum Streptophyta; class Magnoliopsida; order Brassicales; family Brassicaceae; genus Odontarrhena; species Odontarrhena argentea. The sequence continues at coordinate 3,507 of OVAF01001504.1, read as the reverse complement.
CAATTAAACGGTATTTAATCACAAATGAGTAATATAGCTAGCAATTTTAAACCGAACTTGCTACTATCTNAAGTTGCAATCAATTAAACGGTATTTAATCACAAATGAGTAATATAGCTAGCAATTTTCTTGCTACTATCTTTTTTCATGTTTTAGAGGAAAATGTTTGTATCATGCATATTGCTTGTGTTTTCATTTTTATTGACAAAAATTTATTACTTTTTATCCTTTTTCATTAATTAAAATTCTCTAGTAATTTTTGTGATTAGTTACATGAATTAAATTTTGATAGTAAATAAATGTTTAATATATAAGAACACACAAAATTATATATAATTACTATACAACAACTTTAAAAATTATTAAAATTCGCAGCTAAAAAGCTGTTGCTAATCCCATATTAATACTCATGAATTAAAAGTGCTTTTTCATCCTAAAACTCCTTCTGAATGCATAAGAATAATCATAAATTTAACAAAAAATTTGTTGAATATTATCGTTCAACATTGTTGTTAAATTAAAAGGAGTTCTCCTGCATATATACAAAAAAACATTTCAGAATTTTGTTGGTTACCACGTACCAACAAAAGTATTAGATAAATAAATACACTAAACGATAAAAAGAGAGTTTACTGATAACTTCGATTTACTATATAGACCACGTAAAAGAAAAGTTAATAGGTTTCTGCAAGTCAAAGNAAAACCCCCCTTTTTTGATTTCAATTTTATTAAGTAAAAAACAGTAATGATTATAGATCATTTAATGTCAAAGACAAAAATCAAAAAACGTGCATGACTATACATACTCGTACACTCCGCATGCATTCTCATGCTGCCTACAATACGCACTCGCAAGTTACACATCCCACATTTTATATTTGGTAAGCTAATAACCTTATAATAGCGAAAAGATTTAAGAAGTCAATAAAACATAAAAATAACAAAGCTTAGAGTATAATCCTGCCATAAGTTATAATGTCACAAAAGATTAAAGGGAGATCATCATCACATGTATCCCATTTTACATATAATTATTTCAAAAGAGAGTCTCCTAACTTCATATCTAAACATCATAAACCTTTTCTTGAGTTTCTTCTTTCAGACGAATGACCAGTTCACTAGGATAAAAGCCAAGCAGTGATTCGATTCGTTGTCGTCGAGAACTTTCCACACTGTTGCTTGCTCATACGAAATTGGTCTTCCCATGCTCGATACGCATATTCCCGCAGGAAGGTTAGCATAGCCCTGAGTTTAAAACCAATCAAGATTCCATCAAGGATTGGTATTTTATTTACCTTTGGCGAAAAATGTATAAAATGGCAAGACAATATATATACCTGCTGCATTATCTTAGAGAATTCGGAGCAAAGAGCTTTACGGCCAGATTCATCAAAAGTCTTGTCCAGCATTATATCTTGAAGTGCCACGAGCGTAGTTTCAAGCATGTCTAAACCAGCTTGATTTGCAAATGTGAATACCGGTGAGGCCTGATATAAGAAAAGCAAAACATTGAATTCATGTAAAAATCGATTTGTAAGCAAACCAAAAGCCGCAACCAATATACAAAAAGGAAACAGATCTCTTACACTAGTTTTGACGGAGCAGCACAATATTGCATCAGTATGGTTCCAGAGATTTTTAAGCAATATATCTCCATCGCAAGCATCAGAATCAGCTCCAAACAGGTTTGCACCAGTATGAATGCTAAAACATTGAAAAAAAAACATTTCAGTAAATTACTGAATGAGATAAAATGATGTTGCAAGTACTTCGATCAAGAGTTCAAGGAAGCATACCGGTAACTACGGGAAATCCAACGGACCAGAGTAAGAGCTTCAGGCGAAGTGGGAAGTTGCATTGAGCCAGGACGAGGTGTGATGGCTAAAGCCACTCTCTGAATTGAACCTACAACATTCCTCACGTATTGCCTCGCCATTGTAGCAACATTGTCTCTGGTGTGGTTATCAAATGTGAACTGGAAGGCTATGGTTAAGACCAGCCTGAAGTTCGAATCTGCATCAGTTTTGGAGGAACCATCTAGAGATGATGCTAGATCCCGTGTTCGATTTGCAGACAGGTGCTCACTCTATTACATAAAGAATATGGGGTTAAACTGTTGATGCTTAAAACAGTTTTGAAGCTATCNCTGGTGTGGTTATCAAATGTGAACTGGAAGGCTATGGTTAAGACCAGCCTGAAGTTCGTATCTGCATCGGTTTTGGAGGAACCATCTAGAGATGATGCTAGATCCCGTGTTCGATTTGCAGACAGGTGCTCACTCTATTACATCAAGAATATGGGGTTAAACTGTTGATGCTTAAAACAGTTTTGAAGCTAATATACTTTGTTGGTTATGGTTCTTACTGGAGTTGTTTTCTGTTCAAGCGGTATGACACGGAAACCAGAAGCAAGCAGAGGTGCATCATCAGCGAATGATTCGTCGATAGGAGCAAAAACAAGCTGAGCACAACCTCCAACCACATTTTCATCAATGCCACTACAAAGCTGGACATGGGAAGAAAACTATGAATTCTGTTATCAACATTAAGGCATTATGAAATTACAAAAAAACTGGTGCGAAGCAAACCTGCAGTAAATACATATCCCGGGATAAGCCCATGTCTTCAGGTGAATATGCATGACCCCCGAGTCTAACCACTTCAAGAAACTGAAAAACAAGTAATTCAAATCTCTTAGTTCTATGAACAAACATGATAACGCAAAGGCAGGGTTCTTGAGGTAATTTACCTCTTCATGTTCGAGTGTCTGTGCGAGAGGGAGAATGACTTGGTTACTCGGGAACCCACCAGTTCTAACGCATGGAACAGCGAATGGAGTTGCTCTGAGGGATGCAGCAGCATAAGCATCAACACCATAGTCAGCCCATTCAGCTCGGTGTTCTCTCAGGAATCGAATCAGAACAAGGGGTGGTACATTCTTCAAGGATACATAAGATAAGAGTGTTATAAATAAGTTGTGGAACCAATTCTTTTGTCCATTCATGATTGGATGATTTCAGTACCTGCAACAGCATAGAAGCTTTAGCACAGAGAACACCACTTCCAAAACTTGGAAGGAACGAGTTACTGTATTGAGAGCCAGCAAATTTAGCAGAGGAAGAGTTAATCATGATAGTAATATCCTCTCCTCCATCACTACTCATTGGAGACCATCCATCATCCGCGAAACCATTAACAGCATCATTGAAGCCCCTGAAATTTGAGGTAAGCAATCAGATTAGTACCCCGGATAACAAAACTACGCTAATCAAGAAGATATATACTTACCTGCAGAGTCTTTGACTGAAGGTCCTTAAAACTGCAGGCTGACGTCCACCACTATACTGAACTTCTCCACTGGTCTCTTGAGCAATCTGTCTCACATGCCTTAGTGCCTGAAAATGTGAAGATACAACCCATAAGCATAGAGCCTAAACAGATTGAATGTATACACTCAGGTTTTAATGCAACGTACAGCCACAGTCATCTTCTGAGCAATAATCTTGGA
>OVAF01001503.1:0-21420 GCA_900406245.1 Odontarrhena argentea | reverse complement strand
ACCATTTTGCTTAAGGAAAGTGCAAGCATGTAAAATGAGATAGGAAGAAAAAATGTAGAAAAGCTTTAGTGCAAGTCAAGCATTAGTCATTCTCCTTTACCCTTGGAACACCCAAAACATAATAATTGCTAGGCTACTTCCTGTTTTCTTAAATCTTTTTTTAACAATTTTTTTTTCTTTTGTCCTCTATGCTTATGGGCTTTGAGCCCTTGATTAAACATGAGAATTTGGACACGTTGTTACTGGCCTACTGAGTACTCATTTCCAAGGGACCAAAACCAAAAGTTAATTACCTTTCTTCGGACCAAAACCAAAGGAGACCAAATCCTTCACAGAGGCACCAACGTGGTAAGCCTTGTTAAAAGAAGCAACGCACTGAAATTTGAAATATGCAACGATTCACTGCGAGAAAGGTATTAAAAAGCGAAAACCGAAAAATTCTGCGATGTTCTTAAAGCGAGTTCCATATTTTAACACGAAAGACAAACAAGTAATCTAATTCAATTCTCCAGAGGATGAAGCAAATCTGGATTGAAGTTGATTCGAAAGAACCGATAGATAGAATGACAATTCCAGATGCACGATGATTTTCACGCAACGCGACCGTTTGTCCCATTGGTGGCTTATTTTGGTTTAGAATTCGAAGACACAATCAAACCGAATAAAATAAAAACCGATCCTAAAGACAAAACAAAATTGATTGAACCGAGCGGAAGTTATATTGTTATGAGTTGGTTTAATTTAGTACCGAAACCCGATAACATTCTCCAAACACAACTAATTGGTACAGTCGTGGTTGATTATGCGAATACCGCAACTGTTAATCTCGCCTGGTGGAAACTGAAATTCTTGTGGGAATTGAAGGTTGGATTCGAATCGCAACTCTTCGAATTTGTTGGTGTATATGCTACTCGGGACATGGAGGATAACCAGGTGCTGCGATGGAATCGTCTCTTCTTCCTCAATCTCCGACGAACGAGAGAGATTTGGTTTGAGGTTAATCCGGATTATATCATCATCTTCGCAGTTCAGGTCATAACTAAACGCCGGAAATTGGAGATGGAAGGATCTCTCGCAAGAGATCATGATACAAACAGCGAAACCCTGAAATGATGGTGCCAACGTAATCGGAAGTATGCTGATTTCCGTAGATGTTCCCGATGACCGATTATCAAAGTATTCCGGCACTCTTGTTCCAGGTAAGCAAAGAAATCTAGAAGCCTACAAATAGGATAAAATTATTAGGAAGTAAGAAATCTAGAAGCGGTTGATAAGTAGGAAGCTTACCTCTTCTTGACCATATCCGCCGTTTAGAAACTGTGTAATCAGTTGCTCATCGTGTTGTTGCAGATTGAAGCAATGGCTAAGATCCAGGTGTTTGATTGAATGATTGTCTGGGAGGGAGACATTCTCCAGGGAATCGCATCCGTGTGCGTAGAGATGTCTAAGGGTTTGTGGAAGCTCTTCCACTGATTTGAGTTTCTTGCAGTTATTGAGGTAGAAGGTTCCCAACCACGAAAGCTCTTTGATGCTCGATGGCAAAGTCTCAAAGTCATGTCTGCTTAGGTCCAACTGTATTAAGTTTTTGAAATGGCTAAGCTGATCCGGTTGGACATTCTTGCAGTCGTCAAGCTCAAGCTCTAACAAACGGTGTGCTCCTACTTCTCCAACTGCTTGACAAGGTTCCTGCACTGATTTGAGGTTGGAACAGCCGGAAAGCTTGAGCCTTTGCAACTCTGGTAGCTCCGGCAGTGCCTCGAGTTTGACGCAATTAGAGAGCCTGCAATATTTCAAGTTAGAAAGGTTCTTCATAGATGTGGGTAGATTCCGAAAACCATTCCCGCTGAAGTCCAATTTCTCCAGTGACAGCAATAGACCCAGGTCATCTGGGATTTTCTGGATGTTTAAGTTGATTAGATTTAACTCAACCAAGTAAGGGAAACCTGACAAGCTAATACAGTCAAAGGGGGCACCATCCTCGATGTAGCTAAACCGCTTGATACTGAGTGATTTGAAACCATAAAAGCTTGTGATTACAGGAGATTTTTCCTTTGGCGCCATTACCAATTCATCAGGGATTTGTTTCTCGGAAATAAAAGAGAGGTGCTCTGAGTTTCCCTTTAGATGGAACAACTTGATGTTTATTTTGCCATCTATGGATAGGTTTGTTAGAGAAGTTAGTTTTTTTACTGTTCTAGGAAGCTCCAAAATTATTTGCCCGCACTCTGGAAAGACATGCTTTTCTGATATATCGATCGGATGATTCATTAAGCCGTCACACTCGGATAAATCCAGTTTTTGCAGGCAAGATAAGCGACCAACAGACTCCGGAACTTGCTCCAGTCTCGTACAACCTTTCATTATCAACTCCTCGAGTAGTGTGGCCTTTGAAAGATCTGGAATTTCGGTCAGATTTCTAGAGCCTGTAACATCTAGTCTCCTTAACTGACTGAGATCCTGAATATGAGAAAAACACAAAAGACAGTGAAACTCAGAGAGAGTATTTTTATTGATATTGACACTTCTAAATTGCTATATCAGACTCTACACTGATACACTACGGTAGCTTACCAGGGTTCCATCCCAGAGCCGCACGAGATTGCTGTGATGTAGATTGAGTTCAACAAGACACTGTGGATAGTGTTCAGGAGGCAAAATTGCCATAGGATAAGCATCCCAGTGAAGTAACCTCAGTGTCTGGGGAAGTTTATCTGTGCCTGTACGGAACTGAAGTTTGGAATCTATGTCGATTAAATGCGTGAAGGCCTTGAAAAATTTGAGGTTGTTGATAGCGCTAAGAGCTTTTCCATCAATAGACAGCACGTGAAGCATCTCACACATGTGAAGTGCTACACCTTCAACCGTTTCTGTATCCTGATGCGAAATGTCAAAGTGAGTTGACACACAGACATTACAAACATGGCTGTCAACGTTAAAGATTAGAACAAGAAAGTACATCAAAGCTCAAAGCATTCAAACACTTACTGTGTCTTTTTTCAGCACCCGAATGATTGGGTCAGTTTTCCACATAATTCTTTGTCTCCAATGCATGGACCCGGATTCTTGGTATACAATTTCTCTTGCTGCTTGTTCTATCAAGACATGCATGGAGATACATCCATTAGGTGATATGTCTATGAGAGACTTCATTTCTAAGGCTTTTATCCTTATGTCACCACCATCGATAAGGGATTTTACACGGTGGACAGAGTCCCCATTGAATAGACATGCAACGTGGAGGAATGCAGCCTGTTCTTCCTTGTCTAAACCATCATAGCTAGTTTTTAAAATATCTTTGATGCGTTGTTGAGGAACTGTTTCAAGAATGCCCAATGCCTTTTCCCACCCCTCTGTCCAGGTAAAGCGGCTGAGATATATGCCAAAAGCTTCAAGTGCTGAAGGAAGACCTTGAGCAAGCCTTGAAGCACGGACTGAAAATTGATGGTAGATATCAGAAGGAGCTTGCCCTCCTTTAAAAGCAACCTGTTTAAAGACTTGGATGGCATCATCATTGTCCAAGAAGCTGACATGGTATAATAATCTCACTCCAAAAGAGTAGAGCAAGCCAAAGTCTCGTGTCGTTATGATTATACGGCTCCCTGGTCTAAACAAGCTCGTCTCTTTTGCTAGGGCATGCAGCTGGTTCACATCGTCCACATCGTCAAGGACAAGAAAAATTTTGTCCCTAAGCTTTGATTTGATACAACTGCATCCCTTTTCCACGCTCCATAAGGTCTTCTGCTTTTTGCCTCGGATTTCGGAAAGAAGCTTTTCCTGCAAATACGGGAGCCCTCTTTTTGCAGAAATCCTAACATTTTCTATGAAACAATAATGAGGAAATCGGCGTGAGTATTTGTCATATAGATACTTGGCAATGGTGGTTTTGCCTATGCCTCCCATTCCCCAGATTCCTATCATACGAACCTCATCCTCAGATTCAATATTCAATAGAGGATTCAGTTGTTCCATGTGAAGGTCTATTCCAACAATATTGCTGAAATCTAGTGGTTCCATTGAGAACAACTTTTTGGAAATCTGCCCAACAATGTCGGTAACCATCGTGGCCTCGTCCACACTAACACACAAGACAAATACAAAAAAGGTGGGTCAGTTATCACAACTAATAAAATTGTCTGTAGGATATGTGTTTGTCTTTATAAACTTCATCAACAACTACTTTCTTGCAGCGGAAAAGGTCAGGGGGAGGAAGAGGCCAATGAAAGTGAAGGAAACAAGCAAAATGAAGGCAGCATATAGGTAAATTACCTCAATAATCATGTTTTTTTTGTTTTTTCTGTTGTCTGAATATCTTATATTAGATTATGCGAGTACACACATAGAAGAGGAAACTACACGTTCAAATGCAGGAACCAGAGAAAAAACCAAGATGGAGGTTACATGTACACACGAACTAATGACAATGTAAAAACTTTCATGAAACATTGAGGACATGAATATTTATTCAGAGTTTCAGAGAATCATGGGAAAGGTTTGATATCCTATTATCAGCTTTCAGAGTCATGTCTCACATGAAACTAGACAACTAATGACTTAATCTACGTAGGCTTTATAGTTAATTAGTTTACGTTTTGGAATAACTTAATAATATAACATACAAGGAAAGTGCAGATGAAAAGTGAAAACTCACCAAGTGCTCAAATCCTTTCCTGATGTTTCTGCAACTTGAGTGAGAGCCTTCCTCCATTTCTGAATCTTTGCTGCCATTTTTTTCTTCTCGACAGAAAATAATTGCATGATCCTTGAAGATTCGTACCTTTCTAAGGCAAAGGTTCCTCTCTGGTGTGCAACGTCGGAGGGATTAACGTTGTAGAAGATTGGAACGGCAATGAGTTGCTTTTTAGTGTGAAGCTCCATTATCAGTTGGAGCTCGTTCAGACACCAAGTCGAGGAAACATAGTTGGGCGAGATAACCAAGACCGCAAACTTGGAATTCTGTATAGCTTCCTTGATCTCTTCGGAAATGGAGTCCCCGATCTCTAGTGCTTTATCATCTTTGAATATTTTGTCAATTCCCCTGCTACAGAATGCACTGTGCAAAAAGCTGGCGATGCCTCTGCGGGTATCTTCTCCTCGGAAGCTGAGGAACACATCGTACTGCCTCACGGCACGAGGCAACTCCATTGGTACGATGTGTATCTGTGTAGAGGAGATTCTTGGCTTGGGGCTTACAAATGACTGAATGAGACCGAGGCCGTATGTTTACAAGTCAACGTGTTTATTTACACACTGCCACGTTGTAAAGGGACGCGACACGCTGGAAACTGAAATTTGAATTCTTCAAGTTTTTGTGACAGATTGTATTATGTTTTTATATCTGTGTAGGCATAGGCAACATGAAATACTTGTACACTGACTAAATCTTAAATGTTATATACCGTACTTATATAGTAAAATAATGGTGCTGCATTGTGGTTCTGCACAATGCAAGACAGCTTTCATTCTTTTATTTTAAAATTCTTAATAAGGGCTCTAAATATATTTTATCATTAAATTTTTGTTTTAGAGATTTCAAAAAAATATCATTTTGGATGGACCATTTTCCAAAAATACAACTTAATTTCTTGTTTAAAAATATATGTTTTAGGATTTAGAATTCAGAATTTGTTTAGATTCTAAACCTAACAGTTCAAGATTATAGATGGTTAGTGTTTAATTACTATTTGAAAAAAAAATCATCATACCACGTTTATTAGTTAAATTGAGAGAATGGGAGTTCAAGGGCATTGTCGGTATGAATGACCTCAATAACATCATTTTTATCCTTTCACATACAGATCCACGCACATAACACGAGTACAATCATCACTTAATTATAGTGAGAAAGTATCTAAAAAACCGTCAACTGGCTCTACGGAAAAAGGACCTTGAATATCTAGACAGATGATTATGAGAAACATAAAATTAGTTTTTAGCTGTAGGACAAACTTAACAATGACTATTTTCTTAAATACTTAGATTTAGACAGGTAAAATACCAGCTAATTAACTGCATATACAACTATCTTATAAATTTATAGCCACACAAAATGCGAATATTATACCTTTAATGTGGGATTTATTTGGCAATGTATTCTGATATTAGCATATGAAATGATCGTTATTAAATCGCTAGTGGAATGCAATTTAATTTAATTGGGTTGCTTCTTCGACCATGTATGTAGATGATGGATGCATTTATATAGATTAATCAGCTTGGTTTTCAATATTCGAGTCAATGAGGGAGGAGATAACGTGCCAGCTTAGGGATACATATATACCGTATCTTCTTTCACTTAAAAATATTTTCCTTCGTCATAAAAAATAATATTCAACAACTCTATCTCATCACAGAGGAATGTTTCGCACATATTTATTGGTGGCGGCCTGGTGGGAATGAAATGTATAGACGACTTCGACCAAGACATGTAGCATAGTTGAGATATAAATTTATATTACTGGCGTCATTAATAGAATACATGTGGGTGAAAAAATACAAAAATATGGACAACTCGTTGTCTAGTTCTAACAAAGACGTGCAAGTCATCTTCTTGTTTACCTGCTATATACAGCCGCAAATAATCATTGGCCACGAACTTGTTAGAAAATTCTAGCTCTTCAACACAAGAGAAAGAATTGAAAGAAGAAACTTCCATTGGGTTTTTTCTCTTTACTAATAACAATAATGACGCACGACTTGTTCCTAAGTTTTCGAGGGGAGGCAATGCGCAAAAGCTTTGTCAGCCATCTCATTAGCTCCTTCAAGAGCAATGACATCAAAATCTTCACAGCCTCTGAGCCTTTCGGAGACTTAGATATTCAAGCTATGAAACAGTCGCTAGTTGCCATCTCCGTGATATCACAGGACTGCGCGACTTCCGACAGGTGGGTGAATGACCTGACCAGTATAATAGAGTGTGAGCAAATGGGAATTCTGACAGCAGTTCCTATCTTCTTTCAAGTTCATCCTTTAGATATGTTAAGATACGTTGACATGCATGGATCGCACAAGGAGTCTCCTGAGACCGCGAGGAACTGGCTGTATTCTCGCGTGTCCCGTAAATCTAGCTTCCACGCCAGTGACTGGTACATTGTTTATACTACTACTTATAGTTTGAAATTTTGTTTCTTGTGTTTTTTTTTTTTTTGTGAATAATTAAGAGGTTCTGGGCATCCATACATCCCTCAGCCCAGGACTATATTGATCATTTGGTTTTAATGTCAAGGAATTACTCAAAAAGTGTATATATATATACATAATATAGTCCTTTTTGTTATAACGTCTAAAAGAATTACCTGATATAATTAAGGAGTTATTTTACATGATAGGGATGATTATTCAGTGCTGGTGGACAAAGTTACTAGTTTCGTTTTGAATATTCTGGTTTCTTCCTCATCAAGCTATCAGAGCGGTGATGAGATATTCCCTAGGCATTCAAATCTAGCGACTGAATTGAGGTTTGCAGTGCATAAGCCGTTGAGCGACACCACGAAAGAATCAATATTGTTGGAACAAAGGCTACCTTTCATGACTACTGAATCGCCAGGGTCCTTAGCCCGTGGCTCCAGAGCTCGTTGCAACGTGAGTCGCCAAGAGCTAAGTGCATTAGTGTTAACCGCAGTGTATACAGTGATTGGTGTGTGTGGGATGGATGGGGTTGGAAAGACGACTCTTGCAAGGCAAGTTTCTGAGGATATCTCGCCTCAGTTTCAGTATCACTGTTTCTTGAGTGACTTCAGCAAGAGGAGGATCCAAGGTCAAGACACTAGACTAAATTTACTTGATACTGTTGCTAGCGAAGCTTTCAAGCAATGTAGCTTTCATGGACTCTCGGATTATGCCATCAAAGAAATTATTGGGGACCGAAAAGTTCTGCTTCTTATTGATGGAGTCGATGACAGTAGAGACCTAAAAAATATAATGAAGGACGCAAGTTGGTTTGGTCCTGGAAGTAAGATTGTCGCAATCACTCAAGAAAGGTCTTTGCTAACTGAATGTGGAGTGAAACACATCTACGAGGTTGAGTGTCCAAGATATGAGGAAGCTCTTGCCCTCTTCTCAGAGTTTGCTTTCAAGCAAAGAAACCCTCTTCCTGGTTTCGAGTCGCTCTCATTTTTGGCTGTCCGGCTAGCAAACCGACTTCCTTTGGCCCTGAAAGTGTTGGGATCGTTTTTACACGACAGGGATAAAGATGAATGGGTAAGTAAACTGCGTAAACTGGAAGCGTCTCACGATAAATACGCTTCTAAGGTTAATAAGTTCACCGGAGCAGATGACTATGCACCGAGACGTCCAATCATAGTGGAGCGACACATTGGGGTAGATGAGGCAAATCTTTTACCATTATACCGCTTGGCTCTTAAATGATGATTTCAGCTTTTGTTCAGGCTTCGATTACACTTGTATATGTTTGATTTCATATTGTGCCGTTTTGAATAGGACGAACAGGAATATCTGTTAGAGCACCCTCGTTGAGTGGCTCTTGGGAAGTTCTTAGAAACAATAGAAAAATAGAAGTTAATGTAATATTAAGTGGATTTCTTAAAAACTTAAAAAATCCCCTTAATAATATATTAATTTTTATTAGTTTGTTGTTTCCTGAAAACCTCTCCGAGAACCCTCAATGAGAGTGTTCTTGGTCACTAAACTCTTTGTTTGTGTTTCTTTTTCTTTTTTGTTGTGTATTTGATGGGTTGATTTTGCTAAAGTCTTGTCAACACTTGTTGGCACTGAGGCTTGCAAGCTTTAGTATAAGTCAAATATTTGTCTTGCCCGGGTAATAAAAATACAGCTGAAGTGAAGAAAAGGCTCCACGAGTGATGGACACAATCAGTATTGAAGCTCGGTAAGTTGGTTATTCAAAGGCTTAGCACTTGCTAATCCTAAGGTTATCCGAGTGCATCAAAAATCTACCATACATATTTTCTTCTTATATCGTGAAATATATATTGCCATTGGAGAAACTGAGATGGAAGAAGATAAATTATGAGATAAGAAAGCTAGCCGGAGGTATGAAATTAAATCATACTACTCAAATTTAACCAGTAGCCATATTTCATAGTAAAATCCCAGTGCCAACATCCTGAAGATATGCGTTTAAAGACGGCGAAGCAAGCTTCAAAAGCAAATCGTGTATTGTAAAGCCATAGCAGTGGGACAGAAAACCGTTCCACTCAATCAGAAGTTATACAAGGCAAAATACAAATTGTATGAAGTTGGAATAGAGAAAAATCAGACCGACCCCGTTTTCAAATTACAAAGGTAAGCATTCTGAAACGCTACTGACAAACAAACAAGCCAACAAAAGCAACCCACGATATTTCATTGGGGATCAAATAAATAAAATAAACAAAAGGGTTAAATGACAACAAGACCACAAGAACAAACAAATGCAGAATCGAGTTACCAGATTTGTCGGGAGAGGTTTGGCCAAATGTAATATAATTTACGAGTGTTGTGGCCTTTTTTCATTGATCAGCATTAAGGGCTTTGGAGATCCATTCTGATGCTGCGGCCTGAGTGTCCGAATCCAAGATTGGGAGTAGAGATAGTGGAGTCACAGCAACCTGTCATTGCCCAACAGATTCTTTATCATGTAGAGCTCAAGGGTTGATTACAAAAGAAGAATGGATGATCATGACGACTTACAAAACCATCTTCGAGAGCTTTAATATCCAAATCGTCATCCGTATGTTCTTGTTCTTTAGCCACAAACTGCACATAAACATAGTTAGCATTTCAAACACAACGCTCGATACGAAACACTCAAAGGGCTTGTGAAGAGAATGGGTTCAAAATTGTCTTTACCTCTAGGCGGAAGTATTTTTTAACACGGCTATCAGTTTTACCAGCAACACCAACTGATTCAATCTCCACAATACTCTTCTTCTGTGTGGTAAAACGGCGAGCTGCTCCCTGAAATTGCCAGATATCTTAAGCTCAAGTCGAATTTACTGACCTTGGACCTTCAGAGCCAACATCTAATATAGAAATAGCAAAGTTAAAGTTTAAAACTTTTAAAAAGGAGGACTAAACTCACAGCAGCTGAAGCATCTCTGCCAAGCTGGGCTAGCTGAGCTCCTAGACTTTGTTGGTTTGACATGAAATTCCCAGCACCAGGGTGACGGTTAGCTGAAACGGCTTGCCAACAAGTACTCTGCCTCCACATGCTTTGTTTTGTTACCTTAAAACCCTATTCATATGTACATGAAACATCAATTTCCCTAAACCATTGGCTGATAATGCTCTAATTTCACAACATCAAAGTACATGGTGACCAATGCAAACACAGATCATGTTCTTAGCATCCCGAATTCAAACCAAAAACCAGTCTCTGAGGGGGAGGTTTTTAGAGATACAAACCTTATTTGACTAGGGTGATGTTGGAATTTCTATGTTGAGAGAACAGTCTTTAGGGAAAATCCCTTTCTCTATGTCTCTGATCGTTGCGTTTATCAAAGGTAAGCAGACACCAACAGCATCCTTATAGTCAGTTTCTTTGCTCTCATCTTTCTTCCTACGATCAATAAGAAAAATTATGGCCACCAGTTCCAAATAGCAGCAGGCATTCCCACAGTATACTCACCAGTTCAATGATATTGACAAAGAGGGCACTCCAGAAATCAAAGCCTCCCTAGTTGCAGCAACAGCACCTGAATAAAACCTGGAGGATTCTCAAATCAGGAAACACAGAGCAGACTGCCAGGCAGAAAATGAATAACCCGTTATATACAAGACAAAAGCACTAACATTTGATGCCCACAGCTTGATCCCTGATTGATTCCACTAATTACCTGAAGCAAATAAGTAGGACAAAGATTCAGAAGTTACAAAATATCTTACAGTCAAATGATGAGATGATCCAATTGCTAACCAGTATTGGTTTTGACCAAGCAAAGAGCGCCCCGGATAATCCTAATGAGATGCAGTCCACAGGTGTCCCTGAGACAAAGAACAATCCCAAAGCCTATGAACGAAAAGGTACTCACACCATATGAAACTGGCAATAAAAAGAAGAACCGGGTCTAAGCTTTTCAGTGGATCGTATTTTCAGTAAAGACAAATTTCTCATAGGTGCAGCTGGGAAACTTGAGAAAACTGCTTGAATAACCATTGAATTAAATTCACATACCTGAAAATTCAAAGGCAGTGGCACCTTTCATACTAACAGAAGTTTCAGCAATTGTTTCTCCAAGGTTCAAAGAATGAGCAGAAGCTGATTTATCCCTGCACGTTCCAATTCACAGGCCTTATGATTGATGAGTCCCAAAAAGTACACAAACTCAACAGAATATAAACCAACCATCTATAAACACCAAATCAGCAATCGAATTTGTAATCAAAAGGGGAAAATAAAAACGCACGTTTGAGGAGCACAAACATGGACATTGTAAAGCCCTTGGTTAACCAAAGCCTCAACGAGAGAAACGAGCCCTGGCGAATCAATCCCATCTCCATTCGTAACTAAAACGATTGGTTTAGATTCATCGATCTCCTTCTCCTCCGCCGCAACAGCATCGACGGAACCAGAAGTAGACGGAGGCTCCTCCGCCGATCCTCCCTCATTCGCTCCTAATCTCCTCGAAAGCACACTAACTAAGCCGATTTTTTACTGACCTAATCAAAGAATCTGGTGGAGTTACTATGTACATGAAGAGAATTGAGAGGTCTTGTGCTCAAGGTTGATCTTGACTGTTTGTTCATCTTCCAGAATCAAGCGAACTCCACATGATTTTATCTCTGCCGGGGGAGATTTAAACTCCTCCAAGAATTGCAGCTCGGATTCGAAGCAAAAGTTGTAGACTTCTCTGCCTTGGTTTTCTGAAGCGTGGAAGATTATCAGGTGATCTGATTTAACGGCCTCTTCTTCAGCAGTAGTATGAAATTTATTCTCATGGGAAACCAAGATATCTGGTCTAATCCCCAACTGAAAAGAACAGTCAACTTCCCAACTCCAATTATACGACAATGGTGAGAATTTCATACGGAAGGCCCTCGTGCAAGCAATCATGATACAAGCATCAAACCCTATAAGTTTTTGACTTGGCCATTTTAAGAGTAGGCCACTTGATATGGACTTCCCTATCTCCGGGTTACCAAAGTAACTGGGAATCTCGGTTCCTGGGAAGCAAGCAAATCTAGGTGACTCCTATTCAAAAAGTAAAGGCGGAAAGGGAATGATTTAAAGGATTATATTCATAGTGTCTGTAAATGGAGAAAATGTATAAAAGCTGGAAACATACCTCTGTATTTTGTCCTGTAATAAGAAACTGAGTGATCAAATGTCCATCCTGCTTTAAGGAGAAACAATGGCTAAGATCGAGGTGTTTAATAGAATGGTCCAAGGGAAGAGAAACAGTTTGCAGGATTTCACAGCCATGTGCGTAAAGATACTTGAGGTGCAAGGGAACTCCCTCTATCGATTTGAGTTTCTTGCAGTTATTGAGGCAGAGAGATCCGACTGAGGAAAGCTCTGTGATGCTTGATGGCAATGTCTCAAAGTCATGGCCGGAGAGATCTAAATATGATAGCTTGGTAAAATGTCTAAGCTGGTCTGAAATCCACTGGACGTTCTTGCACCCATCGACCAAAAGCTCAAGCCATTGAAATCTGCCCGAATGTTGTGTAGTATTACAAATTTCCTGCAATGATTGGAGGTTTATACAGCCAGAGAGTTTGATTGTCTCCAGCTGAGGTAGTTCTGGCAATGCTTTAAGTTTGCAGCAATTACGAAAGCTGGCATATTTCAACCTGGAAAGTTGATTAATGGTTTCTGGTAGAGTCTTGAAATCATTGCCGCTCCAGTCCAGCTTCTCTAGGAATTGCAAGCTGCATACGTCATCTGGGAGGACTTCGATGTTTAGGTTGATTAGATTTAATTCTTTCAAGAAGGGAAACATGGAAAGGCTATAACAGAGGAAACTTGCACCATCACTGTTGTAGTTAAACCTGATGATATCCATTGAATTAAACCCATGGAACTTTGATTTAGGTCGAGGATTCTGCTGTACTTCCTTCCTCGGTTTATGACCATGAAACTCTGGCACAGCCTGAACTGCCTGTGGAGTCTTCATAGAAATGTTGAGAGATAAATTGGTATGAGGTAGCTGTTGGCCCCTCTGCATCATCCATTCATGACCAACGAACTCTGGCATGACATTACGTTCCTGCTCTATCCTCATGGGGGATCCAAGACCACGGATCATTGGTTTGTCTTGAGGTGCTTGTTGTTGCTCCCTCTTTGGAAAGTCATCAGGTGCTTGTTTCTCAGTACTAAAACAGAGGTGATCTGCGTTGCCATCAAGCCCCAACATTTGAATATGTATGTTTCCTCCAATGGATAAATTTGCAATGGACTTCATTTCCATTTGTTTTCCCGAGAAATCCAAAGCAAACTGCCGGCGTCCCCCAGTCAATTCTCTTATAGTGATGTGGTAACTATTAAGTTCATCACAGTATGAGACATCAAGGTTCATCAGCCTAGTAAGGTTACTGATGGAATCTGGAATTCTCTTCAGCCTCTTGCAGCCTTGAGTAATCAGTTCCTCCAAATTCACAGCCGTTGAAAGATCTGGAAGATATTCCAGATTCCTAGGGCCTGTCAAGTCTAATTTTCTCAAGTCCGGTAACTCCTGGAGCACAATACAACAAGGAATAAGGAAATTGTTGAAATGTAGAATTAACCTTAACCTGTAATAGAGCTTTGACCGTTCTCATGCTTCTTTTCCAAAAGGTTGTGAGATTACTGTAACGTAGACTGACTTCGACGAGATTGCGTAGATTGAATCGGAAAGGGAATTTCCTCAAGGGAAATGCATCCCAGTGTAATAACCTAAGCCTCGTCGAAAGTAGATTTGTATCGTCACTACTGATCTGCAGCATGGACTCAATATGGTCCAAGTGCTTGTAGACCTTGAGGAATTTGAGATTATACGGGTAGTTAATCTGACACCTTTTCAGATTCAAAGCAGAAGGCATCTCACACATGTGTAGCGCCATGCATTCCATTGGCTCGTTACCCTGTAGATGTCAAAATGAACTGATATGAACAAAGTTCTAAGCACAGTGCAGAAAAAAAGAAAAGAAAAAAAAAAAGAAGCGCACACTACAACAAAGATCTAGATATACAGTAGAGGCTTACCCCGTTCCGTTTCAGTATATCATATATTTCACATGGATCCCACATAACTCTTCTTCCGAGGGGCCTCTGCACAGATTCTTGACGCACAATTTGTCTAGCCGTTTGCTCTACCAAATAATGCATCTTAATATACTCACTAGCTGTTATTTCAATAAGGCACTTCTCAGCCAAAAGTTTTACTCCCAGACAACCCTGTAGTTCACTATCATTGAGAAGGGTAATGGCACGCTTGAGTGGTTCTCCATTAAAGAGGCACGCTACATGAAGAAATATACTCTTATCTGCTTCCTCTAAACCGTCGTAACTAATTTTCAAGATCTCCATTACATTTGTAGAAAGAGCTTTTTCAAATCTATACAATGTATCTTCCCACTCCTTTAAAGATGTCATTCTCCTGAAAAATAAACCGTAAGCTTCAATAGCAGCCGGAAGACCTTGAGCAAGTCTAGACGCTTGGATCGACAGTTTTTCATAAAGTTTAGAAGGAGGATGCCCTTCTTCAAAAGCCAACTGGTTAAATATCTTGAGAGAATCATCTGTATCCAAGCACTTAACCTCATATATAGATCCTACTCCACATGAGTTAAGCAAGCCCTTGTCCCTTGTTGTTATGATAATTCGGCTGCCTGCGCCAAACCAGCTCAACTCTTTAGAGAGAGCATGCACTTGTTTCATGTCATCCACATTATCAAGGACAACAAAGACTTTACGATGTCTAAGCCTAGCCTTCATCTCATGGGTTCCAAGCTCTGCACCTGAGAACTTCATATTCATATTCTTCTCAGAGAGACCAAGTGTGGTTGAAAGAAACTTTTCTTGTAAATATGAGACCCCATGCTTTCTATAAATCTTCCAAACATTTTTTAAGAAACAACGAGCTGGAAATTCCCGTGAAAACTGGTCAAAGAGACACTTGGCGATGGTGGTTTTGCCAATGCCTCCCATTCCCCAAATTCCTATCATACGGACCTCGTTTTCAGTTTCAATACCCAATAGGGGATTCAGTCGCTCCATGTGGACGTTCATCCCTACGATATCACTGAAATCTACTTGCCGCATAATCAATAACTGGCTCGAAATGCATTCAACAATCTCTTCAATCATCGAGGCCTCATCCTCACTACCATTTGGAAAATTCACAAATACATTATGACTGATAGATATGGTGTTACACATCAAAATTATATGTTGGTAGTGAAAAATTACCAGGTTGCAGAATCCTTGCCTGCTATGCCAGCGATCTGCCTGAGAGCTTCTTTCCAATTCGTGACCTTGTTAGTCATTTCTGAACCGTGGTACTTGTCAAATGCGAAACTCCCAGTCTGATGTCTCACGTTAGATGGATCAACTCCGTAGAAAATGGGAATGACTTTGATCTCCTCCTTCAAACGAAGATCCATAATCATTACGAGCTCGTCCAGGCACCACCTAGAGGAAGCGTAGTTCGTTGATAGAATGACAAGAGCGAATCTGGAGTCTTGGATGGCTCTGGTGATTTCTCCGGAAATGGAGTCGCCTACTTGAAGCCCTTTATCATCTTTGAAGGTAACAATTCCCTTGTTGACAAGTTCTTTGTGCAAATGGCTGACTATGGTTTTACGGGTGTCTTCTCCACGAAAACTCAGAAAGACATCGTACTTCCTGGTAGGAAACGTAGAGGATGAAGAAGCCATCGGTCTCTATGTGCTCACGAAGGAGGTTGAAGAAATCTTCAACATCTAAAAGCATAGTCATGGTTGGAGCCATCCACACTTGCATAATATTTTAAATCTGTTGACTTTCAGAGGGTAGTTGCTAGAATGTGCGCCATTGACTGACTCCATCTCACGATACGGTCAAAACTTTAGGCATCGATAATCTCTCTGCAAATCCCTATTGAAAATCATGGAACCAAAGTATGATGTGTTCCTGAGTTTCAGAGCGGCGGATACGCGTAGAACTTTTGTCAGTCATCTCTGCCGCGCGTTAGATCAGAAGGGAATCCGAACTTACAGAGACGAAAACCAGCAGGAGGAAGACGGCAGAATAACTCCAGAGGTCGCGCAAGCTATAGAGGAGTCAATAATTGCCGTTGTTGTGATATCAGAGAACTACGCCTCTTCGGTCTGGTGCTTGGACGTACTCGCGAAGATATGTGATGATTTGACTGTCACAATACCAGTGTTGTACGATGTGGATCCGGAGGATTTGAGAAGACTAACTGGTAAATTCGCCGACGACCTTAGGAGGCATGACCAGAGAGAAACTCCCGAGTCCGTGAGTCGCTGGAGGAATTCATTGACCCGATTGGGCGACCTCTTGCCCTTGTGTTCGCGCACTTGGTAAATCCTTCACTCTTCTTCTTTTAACCTTTCTAGACCCCGAACAGCTGTTGCCTATGAGTCCTGTTATACTCGTTAGTCTCGAAAATGACCACATTGTGATGATGGTTCAACAATATATTCTTTCCATAACTCGTCAGCCTTAAAAATTCCAGTGTTTGAAATTTTCGGATTGCTGTTGACATTTGCCTAGTACATACACTTCAGGAAATGGCCAACTCATTCATATACACCGTACCCAAATTCCATTTCCCAAGTAACTCTATATGACATGCATATTTGAGAAGTCCAGATATAGATTAATGCGACTCTATAAGTGCTAAGCAATTCATGGTAACTGATTCTATTGCTTCCTTTGAATCGCGCTTATCTTACTGAACAGATTTTTCTGTTCTCAGCATATCTTCTTCCTTTTTTTATTTCTTTTTATGTTGACCTTTGGCTATGACAGGGAGGATGATTCTACAATGCTCAATGAACTTATCGTACGCATTTCTTCTGTTAAGTCGGAAAGCCTACAAAGTTTCAACCAAAATTATACAAGATCCACCATGCCATCATCTCAAATGACCATCTATGTCTCAGGCTACAACATGCCACCACCACCAGTGACTTACATGTCACATTCACAAATGATGAGCTATGGCTCGAGCTACAACTTGAGCTCAGCCCGAAGACACAACATACTACCAAATCCAAATTCAAATTCAATTTCGCCGTTGCGGTCCTTGCGCCTCCCTCAGTCATGCACATCAGACATTCATCCGATGCTGAGTGCCGGAGGCTTCTCAGACTTTCAGGAGATGCTGAGTGTCGGAGAAACATCTGAAGACTTATCAGACATTCATCAGATGCTGAGTGCCGGAGAAAATTATGAAGACTTATTAGACTTCTCAGTCTCACCTTTACCTCTGCCACCTTTACTCGTCGGCCCCCAACCTAGCAGTTTAACCATGGGAGTGAGTCAACCTCTGCCTAACATAACGACTGAAGATGTGTCTGTTGGTAACAATATTAGGACCGAATTGTCTGTTGGTAACAATATTAGGACTGAATTAACCTTTCCTGTATCCCAAGATTTTAACCTTTTAGGTATGGACCGTCACAAGAAATCGATCTATGGATTGTTGGATCTGGAATCTAAAAACCAAGTCCGTACCATTGGCATTTGGGGTATGGAAGGAGTCGGTAAAACGACTCTAACGGAATGTGTTTTCGAGGACATCTCAAGACACTTTCAGCACCAATGCTTCCTAACCAATATCAATAACATTCATCAGAATCGCATTTCTCCAAGTTTACTAGAAAATTTCACGAGAACTGGAAATTCCGAAGACAGCTTTGATGCCATCAAACCAAGTCTTGTGAACCGAAACCTCCTGCTTGTTGTTGATGGAGTTCATGACAATAACCAACTGAAGGGTGTCATGAAGGTTTCCCATTCGCTTGGCCCCGGAAGTAGGGTTATCATGACATCCAAAGACAAGAGTGCACTTGTCGCATGCGGGGTAAAATATGTCTACGAGGTGGGGTGCCTGAGATATGATGAAGCTTTTCAACTCTTCTCGCAATTCGCTTTCAAGCAGGATTATCCTCTTACTGGTTTCGAACAGATGTCTGTTCGTGCGGTCCACCTTGCTGGACACCTTCCACTGGCCCTTAAAGTATTTGGCTCCATTTTATATGGTAAAGACAAAGAGAGTTGGACAAGTACACTACGTAGGCTTGAAGCATCACAAGATAATTGTACCCGCGAGATATCTAGCTACATCAGAACATGTGAATACCTTCCAAGAAATCGAATAGAATTGGAACAATTTGTAGAAGCAGAAGAAGGATACTCACCTGCATACCACATGTTGCTTTGAAAATCCAATTGCAGATAATGTTATAAGCATACTCATAGGTATGATTGATATGTAACATTCTACGAAAGTGATGGTATTTCTGTTTTCTTTATTGATAGTTCCCTGCAGTTATGTTGTTCAGCATTCAATAAGACTAGCAAGAAAGTGTTGTTGTCCTTGTTATACAACCTGGATAATGATGTGATTTGTTAGACGCTATCTATGAAATGGTTGTAAAACTTTGCTGCATCTTTTTTTATTGTACCTCAAAATCTGATTTGAAGGTATTGTCATTGAAATACTGTGGTCGAAGAAGATAAAATCTGTTTGCCGGAGGTATGAAATAAAAATAGTGCAATGCCATGAGTTTCCAAATTAAAATGTTACAGTAGGGACAGTTGAGTCACAGAAACCTGTCCTTACACAAAGGTCTATAGAATGAAGTAGTTTAGATCCCAGTTAATTTATACCATAGAAACATCGATAGATTTAAAAAATTTGACCAGGTAAATATTGTATTATGATGAGCTGAAGCCTGAAGGGTTGATTAAGAAAAGGAGATGGATGGTGAGAGAGAGAAGCGCATGATCATGACAACTTACAACCCATCTTCTAGAGCCTTGATACACATATATTGATCCGTACGTTCTTGTTCTTTAGCCACAACAATACTGCACAGAGTGAAGGAATGACAAACTTGAGGTTTAGATTTTTTGAATGGGAGGAGTTAACTCACAGCACCTGAAGCATCTTTGCTAAGCTAAGTGGTCGCCCTTGTTTACGTGTAAAGAGAGAGAGAACTAAGAGGTCTGTTTAGTTATACACTAGTTGTAAAAGAGCAAACTGACCCCAAATTACTTCGGTATGACTTTGGTTAGTATAGCTCCAAACCTAAACCAAGCATAATTTTGGACAACTAATTTAACTGGTTAGTTGGGATCGTTTCTGTATGGTAGGAATATTGATGAATGGGAAAGAACACTACGTAGGCTTGAAGCATGACATAATATATACACTTCAGTCTTCATATATTCGTAATGACTTTCCCTTGATGTCCAATCTTACTGGAGCTACACACTGGAACAGATGAAGCAAGTCGTTTCCCATTATACTACCTCACTAACTAAAAGTCTAACACTGATCATGGATATGGTTCAAGATCGACGTTCACTTGTATATGGTTTAGGTAATGTTGTACAATTAGACAAAGTACAAAAGACGATAGTCTAATTAACCTGAAGAGTGAGGGTTTTACTCCATCAACTCCTCTGTTTAAAGTATAAGTAACCAACGGAATATGGAGTTCCCGTTGTTTGTGCACCTGTTTAAGTCCCCAACATTTGACAAGTAAAACAGTAAAGCGGTTCATTACAATTGTCTAGTCTTTACTCCACCATTACAATTGTGTCTAAATAAGGATTTGGAAAAAAAAAAAACAGAAAATGCAGGGGAGGGCTGAGAGGCAGTAAAAATATGACTCTACGTTCCACCCAAAAAGATATTAATAATCAAGACCCTGAATATTTTTTCCAATTACAAACTTAAAAGTGTTTTCAAACAGCTAATGACAAACAAACAAGCCAACAAAGCAACCCACGAGATTTGTGAGGGGGTCAAATAAATAAAATAAACAAAAGGGTTAAGTGACAACAAAGACCACAAGAACAAACAAATGCAGATTCGAGTTACCAGGTTTGTAGGGAGAGTTTTAGCCAAATCATGTAATATAATTTACGAGTATGACCCTTTTCATTGATCAGCATTAAGGGCTTTGTAGATCCATTCTGATGCTGCGGCTTGAGTTTCAGAATCCATTTTTTGAAGTAGAGACAGTGGAGTCACAGAAACCTGCCATTGCCCAAAAGGGTATATCAAACCAAAGAACTTTAGAATCCAGATATACTTTTCTTGTAGTTTCAAGATAACAAGAAATTTTCTTTCATCATGTCGAGCTCAAGGGTTGATTCTTTCAAAATAAGAAAGTGAATATAGGACAAAAGGAGAATGGATGAATGATACATAAAAGAGCATGATCATGACAACTTACAAAACCATCTTCTAGAGCCTTGATATCCAAATCTTCATCCGTATGTTCTTGTTCTTTAGTCACAAACTGTACATAAACATAGTCAGAATCTCAAACACAATGGTGTATACTAAATATTTAAAGGGTTTCTGTAGATAATGATGGAAATTTCTCCTTACCTCTAGGCGGAAGTATTTCTTAACACGGCTATCAGTTTTACCAGCAACACCAACAGATTCAATCTCCACAATACTCTTCTTCTGAGTGGTAAAACGGCGAGCTGCTCCCTGAAATTAAGATATATGGCAATTTCAGGGAGCTGAAGCATATAGAGGAGTTAACTTTTGAATATAGAAATAATCTTAGTTTCAGTATCAAGACTACTAATCTTAGACCTTTTCAGAGCCAACAACGAATATAGAAATAACAAAGTTGAGGTTTCAAACTTTTGAATAGGAGGAGATAACTCACAGCAGCTGAAGCATCTCTGCCAAGCTGGGCAAGCTGAGCTCCTAGACTTTGTTGGTTGGACATGAAATTCCCAGCACCTGGGTGACGGTTAGCTGAAACAGCTTGCCAACTAGGACTCTGCCTCCACATGCTTTGTTTTGTTACCTTAAAACCCTATTCATATGTACACGAAAATTAACCTCCCTAAACCATTGGCCACTGAGGCTTTAGTTCACAACAGCAAAGTACATGGTAACCAATGCAAGCACAGATCATGTTCTTCGCACACTAATTTCAAACCAAAAATCAGTTCCTGAAGGTGTTTCTTTAGAAATACAAACCTTATTCGATGAGGGTGATGTTGGAATATCTATGATGAGAGAGCAGTCTTTAAGGAAAACTCCTTTCTCTATATCTCTAATAGTTGCGTTTATCAAAGGTAAACAGACACCAACAGCATCCTTAAAGTCACTTTCTTTGCTTTCGTCTTTCTTCCTATGATTGATAAGAAAAATTATGGCCAACAATTCCAAATTTGTATCAGCACGCATTCCCCCAATATACTCACCAGTTCAGTGATATTGACAGAGAGGGTACTCCAGAAATCAAAGCCTCCCTAGCTCCAGCAACAGCACCTGA
>OVAF01001502.1:0-21422 GCA_900406245.1 Odontarrhena argentea | reverse complement strand
GAGTAGAGTTTTTCATTCTTCTTCTATCTTTACCTCCTGTTTGATTTGAGGAAGAACAGAAGAAGTGTGGCTTGTTGATTGTTTGTCTCGGTTGTAAGGAGTTGAGAATCTAATGACTGGTCTCCCATCAACCACCTCTGGAATGATCTCTGTCGCAACGAAACCTTGACCACAGTTTGGACAAGACAAGGTCTTATCTTGATGATTAGGCCTCCCATAATTACAATATGTCGTGCATCTATTGCAAACTGTCCAAAAGTAGGTAATATCAACACAATCACGCTTATTTTCTTCCGCATATCGGTACCATTCATTATGATATGACTTTGTTCGTTTTTGTTTCTTCCGACTTGTTTCCTGTTTAACTTCATTCAAAGTCCTCCTTTGATCATAAGCAATTCTCTGAACTTCATCAGATAATAGACACCAAGCTTCCGAAACCAGCTTAAACGCCTCTTCCGCGCCATTAAACTTGTTCTTGTCCGGATGAAGCAAGAGAGCTAACTTCTTGTAATGTTTCTTCACGGTTTCATCATCAGCTGAAGGATCAACACCTAGAATTCCATACCAGTCAGATTCACCAATTCCATTATTTGATGAAGAAATAAAAACATCAATCATTATCAATACCTGTTTCAAACCCTCGAGGTTCGGATACAAATTCTGAGCTTTGTAGATAAATTTCTTGGCTCCTACGTAATCATTCTCCGAAAGTTTCTTCTCAGCAATATCCATGGCTCTTCTAGCTTCTTCCTCGTTGTATTCCATGTCGTTGAGAAAGTTTCTACTCAGATATTCCTATATCTTTGTTCCTCTACAGATCTCAAAACCCTAAAACCTTAGAGACAAATAAAAACAAACTTATACATTAGGAGGTATATTTATAGGGATATTTATAAGTGATTTTATACATTTTTCGATTTCCTAATTCAAAAAGGAGGAATATAGTAAAATCCACTTTTTCTTTCTTGGTCAGATCAATAAAAATTCACTTACTTTTTTTTTTTTTGTCAACATTCACTTACAACCTTATCTTTAATACGAAAAGTCTTTCTATTAACAGACAGATCGTATCGGTGGGCTAATTATAACAAATACATAAACGAAGAAGCTTTGAAGAAACTAGCCTCAAGCAGGACCCGATGAGTAAAAAAACTCTGGTTTCGTGGGACCTAAGTAACCATTGAAACCCTAGAATCTCAAGGAGCTTAAAAGAAAAAAACTAAGATGGTATGTTTCAGTTTTCGGTTTCAGAAAAACTCGAATCATATAAACTATTTCTATTTTAATTTGGTAACTGCTCAATTTCTTCGGTTTTTTTTTGGTATTTCGATTTTACAAAACTTAAATCATAAAAAGTCATTTGTATTTCAATTCGGTTTGGTTTGAAGCAACATAAAAAATTACTATCAAATAAAATTACTTTAAAAATAAATACAAAAATTATTTTATAAAAAATTTAAAAACTAGAACCAATGGGAAAAAAATAAAAAAATAAAATTAATTTTTAAAAGTAAAAGGACCAAATTTTGTAAAATTAATATTAAAATGTTCATTTTTAAAATCCTAAAAATTTGAACCTTTTTACAATTTTTTAACCAAAACTGAACCAAAACCAAAATATTTCTAAATTGAAAACCAAGCAGATTATTTGGTGAGATCTAGGAAAAGTAACATTGATGAATATTGAATGCAGTCTCGAGACTCTTTTGCTACATCTATTTTTTTTTTCTTTCTGTTTTAATTGTCTTAAATCTTTGTAGCCTTATAGGCGCTTAAGTAGGCCAGCGATGTCTAAAGTATGGAAGCGATTTGGAGATATCTCCTGCAAATTAAGTAAATGGACCAAGAAAACGACAATCCAAAGAAGTTGGACAACTATTGATGGAAGCCGAATCAAGGTTGTGACTTGTGAGAATATATGAATAGTCCTCTGTATAGTTAACTTGTACTGATCATATGTGATGATACTCAGTCCGTCACCTCGGTTCGAAGTGAGGAACTGACACCACGGAGTATTTACGAATGAAAGAGCTCGGAAGAACACGAATTATATTTGATGAATAAGTTGTTTACAAACGAGGTGAAATTAATGAACTAAAAACAGCTCGGAAACTAAGGGATTAAGCCGAAGTCTCTGAGTCAAGTTCGCAGCTCGGAAGGCCCAAAAGATGCTTTGAAGTGACGTTTCGTTTCCCTTTTATAGTACAGGTTAATTATCTCACGCGCGGGTCAACGCGCGGGTACGCACGCGGATCCCACCTCGGGTGGGCCTTCAGCCGGGTTGGCACGCTCTGCGCCTTGGTTCTGCCTACGTGGAATGAACTCGTCCGAGGTGGCTCCGAGGTGGCCGTACGGACTCTGACGTGTGAACAGAGATACCACCGACATGCCACGTCATCTTGCCTCCTAAGTCGGTGCCGAGGTGGATGGTGACGTGGCGTGACGTGGCGGCTGATTCGCTGAGGTGACGAGGATTGGGCCTGAAACTTCTGGGCTTCAAGTTGAGGTGGTGAAATATCAAGTGGGCTGTGCTCAGCCCAGCCCACACAATATGGTGTAATAAGCTAGTCTCTTGTGTGATTCTTATTAATGGTTTAAACTTTGCTAAGTAGTTGGATATTCTCCATAATTTCTTTGGTTTCTTTAAACATTCAGTTACTCGGAGAAACTGAACAAGTGGATCGCCGCCTTGTTCTACCAAGATATGTAGTAAGTTTAATAATGTGAGGTCCATACATTTGGTTGATGCATCTCACTAAACATTTCATCATGACTCTAATTCAATCCTTTAAAGTTCTTCACAAAAAAAAANAAAAAAAAAAAAAAAAAAAAAAATAGAAGAAAATCGTGTAAATTTTTTCCGGTAAACAAATGTAACAACATAGACGTAAGCATATATGTTGAGTAATCAACTCACCGTGTTGCACATATGAAGAGTCTTTATTGTAGAACCAAATTTTTTGCCAAAATATTTTGATGCTCTCTCCAAATTAAGCTTCATACGATTATTCACGATCATCAATACGTGAATCTTGATCAGAGAAATATGGATTATATATTGCTAGGATGAGACATGGATGATTGGAAATTGAAAGATTAAAATTCTAGGAACGGTGAGATGAGGAACACAATTATCATGCCGGGACATCTTAATCGATGAGAAAATTGCTAAAAAGAAAAATAACAAATGAAGCAACTAATTAATATGAAGAAAAAAAACCTAAGTGCAATAATTCTCTTTTACGAAAAATCAAGATAAGATAATAATAATAATATTTGTTAAATGTAATTTTTTTTCCAGGTATGTGTAATTTGGTGACGTCGTGTCTGAGAGAAACCAATTAAAAAAAAGTGACTATCAGATAAGGAGAGAATGAGTATCTTATATCATGTACTAGATGCTATGCTATGAAATAAACGTAACAAATATTTTAATTAAATTTAAGTTAGGTCAATAATTATATATGAGAAATTAAGATGTGGAAATTTAAGTTTGTTATGTGACAAAAATAAACACGCTTTTCATCATTTACAAATAAAAATTTGTATAAGTGTTGGTCAGAGTTTTATATTTCATAAATAGTTGGACATAAAAAATGATAAAGACTCCAGATTCTCTTTTTACCAAGGTTTTAAAAGGTCTCTACTATCAAATTACACACAGATTTGTTGGACTCCGTTAAGGTATATTCTCCGTCTTAGATTTACTCTTTAGTATGATTCTATCCTTGAATTTCTGCAGAGAAACCAAGACAAGTTCAGGTCAGGACACTTATTTCATCCTCAAATCATGGTTGACCAATTAATCAACAAAACAACGAGGTCGTGAAATGTTATCTTTCTTACCAACTCTTTATTCGTACGGATGTGACATTTATTAGAGGCTTACCAGTTAGTCATATCTTAAAGTTGGATCTGGGTACCAACTGCAAACTTGGACCTATGGCTGATATGTTTGCAATATACGGTTTGATCTGGGTACCAACTGCAAACTTGGACCTATGGCTGATATGTTTGCAATTGGTTTGAAACCAATAATCATATTAACAAAATTGAACAACATAACCAAGAAAAACACAGAGATTAGACATATTATATATGCAAGATATTTGATACTAGACTAGAACTTTGTCTTTATATGCCTTCGACCATGTCAACCACAAACAAAATCAAGCACGGAATATGTTATCAAAATCAGCATGTAAAATGTTTTCTTTGTAAGAACTTTTAGAGTTTAGAATATGCAATTTATTCCAAAAAAAACATTAATTGAATAATGACACCAATACAAACTATTATGTTATATATATATATATATATATATATATATATACCATAAATTCTTCTTTTTTTTTTTTCAGAATCAAATGTTAACTTCATTAAAAAAAAATAAACGTTTACAAGCATAAGTTAGTAAAAAAAAGAGTAAACGCAACTGACTGAAAAACCTTGAGTGAAAGAATCGATCCATCAGTGTCTCAATCAAGCAACGATCTATCTTTTGCTTAACCAAATTTGTGTGTTGTTGGCCCAAAAGAAGGTTTCATGAGGAGTTAGTGAAGAGATTCTCAGAATCACATAAGACTTTGGGATGAATCTCGATTCCACTATGAAACCCTTCATAATAAATATTATAAGTTGATGATTAAACCGTTCTAATTACTAATTGTATGTAAAAACTAACCTTACATTATTGTTTTTTGGCTAGAGAACATCAGAAAACAAATGACATTAATACAAACTATTATGTTATGTATATACCATTAATTCTATTTTTTGGAATAAAATGTTGTTAACTTCGTTAAATTTTTTTTTTTTTTTATTAAAACTAGTAAAAGAAAAAATAAATGCAACTATTATATATATACCATATATTCTTTTTTCGGAATAAAATATTAACTTCATTCAAAGATAATAAACATTTTGGTTACAAGCATAAGCTAATAAAAGAAAGAGTAAATGAAACCGACTGCATAATCTTGAGTGAAAGAATCTAGATCGATCCAACAATGTCTCGACGAGCAATGATCTATCTTTTTCTTAATCAAATTCGTGTGTTATTGACCCAAGAAGGGTTCATGAGGAGTTAGTTAAGAGTTTCTCGGAATCATATTAAGATTTTGGGATGAATCTTGGTTATATATATCATATATTCTTTTTTCGGAATAAAATGTTAATTTTATTCAAAAAAAGAAATGTTTTCATTACAAGCATAAGCTAGCAAAAGAAAGAGTAAATGTAACTATTATGTTATATATATATATATATATATATATATATATGCCATAAATTCTTTTTTTTTTTTGGAAAAAATGTTAAGTTCATTCAAAGAAAATAAATGTTTTGATTACAAGCATATATAAACTAGTAAAAGAAAGAGTAAAAGCAAATATTTTTTCGGAAGAAAATGTTATAACTTCATTCAAAGAAAATTAACATTTTGATTACAAGCATAAGCTAGTAAAAGAAAGAGTAAATGCAACCGATTGAAAAACTTTGAGTGAAAGAATCTAGATCGATCCATCAATGTCTCAATCAAGCAACAATTTATCTTATTCTTAACCAAATTCGCGTGTTGTTGATCCAAGAAGGGTTCATGGGGAGTTGGTGAAGAGTTTCTGAAAATCATATAAGAGCTTGGGATGAATCTTGGTTCTATTATAAAACCCTTCTTAAAAAATATTGTGAGTTGATGATTAAACCGTTTTTTTTATTGTACATATATAGAAACTGGCCTTACATTTTTGGTTTTTTGTTAGAGAACATCAAAGGATGAAATTAGGGCTATGATAAGGTGCTTAGTGATATGCATCAACAATTTATATAATATATAGTAGAAGACAAATTTTTCTAGAAATAGAGTCCGTCAATTCTATATGTCAAAAGATGACCTTCGATCAAATGGCCGGCTCATTCCAAAGTTTCTTAAAAACCAAACGCTAGACTTGCTCTTGAAAAGTAGAAGCGCCAAATGATGAATCTATTATATGTTTTAAAGTGCTTTTAGGTGATTCAAATAGTTAATACTCAATATTTCATCATTCATTCTCATCATCCTTCTCATCAGTAGCATCATTCTCATCATCAACATAGATATTATATATAGTAAAACATGGTTTGACAAAAAAAATATATATATAGCAAAATATGGTAGCTTACCATTAAAAGTCTCACAAAAGAAGTTGTGCACATCATGTACAGTGAAAAGATTAGTTATTCATTATTACAAACATATAACAACGAGTACAAATAAATGCACATCTACATG
Source organism: Odontarrhena argentea (assembly GCA_900406245.1). Taxonomy (NCBI): domain Eukaryota; kingdom Viridiplantae; phylum Streptophyta; class Magnoliopsida; order Brassicales; family Brassicaceae; genus Odontarrhena; species Odontarrhena argentea. Next base: position 15,151 of record OVAF01001502.1, on the reverse strand, counting down.
AGGATATACCTATTATCAGACGCATCAGACCTGCATTGTCAAATGTCAGGGACACTCCTACATGGATTCATACCCAAGATGGTATATATACTGTCAAATCTGGTTATAGGCAGTTTCAATCCATAAGCTCATCTTCTGCACCAAACACAGCCATTGACCCTACATTTTGCCCATTGTTTAAGAAACTTTGGGAACAAAATATACCTCCAAAAGTTAAACACTTTTGGTGGAAATGCTTACATAATGCCTTATCAGTTGCAGATAATCTTCGCAGAAGAAAGCTTAGAGTGGATCCAATATGCCAGCTTTGTGGAGAGGAACCAGAAACAATTCAACATCTTCTCTTCCAGTGTCGAGTTAGCAGAGAAGTTTGGGAGATGACCTACTGTAATAACATTACAGGTATTTCAGTATTTCCCAATTCTCTATCTGCTGCTCTGAGTGATCTTTTTAATCAAAATAATACCCAGCAATTGGAGATAGCCCTTCTTCTAGGTTGGTACATTTGGAAGAGTAGAAATGAGCTTATCTTTCAACATAAAAAAATTTGCATCCCACTTATTATTGGAAGAACTTTAAGCCATCATAAAGTCTGGCACGAAGCTTTAGCTTTTGAACCAGATTGTGACCTACAATCTCACCCAGCCAATTTGCCTCATACTACTAGTTCTGATTATCACTGTCTAGTAGATGCATCTTGGATATCGTCTGAATGTCCGGCGGGTATAGGATGGGTTTTAAAGAATAGAGTGGGTACACCAATAGTTGAAGGATCCTCTGCTATACCACCAATCTCTTCCCCATTGGAAGCAGAGGCTGAAGCTCTTAGAATGGCTGTTTTACAGATTGGTCAGCTTGGGTATCGAAGCGTAACTTTCTATGGTGATTCTTCCCAACTCTTCAACCAGGTCAAGAAATTTGCTTCAATGCCAACAAACCATACTCAGCTACATTCTGCCATCTCATCTTACGTTCAGGACATCCATAACTTTTGTAATGGCAGTAATCATTTTTTGTTTGTACATGTTCCAAGAGGAACTAACTCTTATGCAGACTCTCTGGCAAAACTAGCCAGATCTAATGCTTCCCCTTATGTAATTAAGTGGCACGATGTATGACTTAAGTTAATGAATATCAGGTTGACAAAAAAAAAAATGCACATCTTTCTATAATCACATTTCAGTTTAATTCTTTAAAAAGAAAAATTCACACATACTAAACTATACTTCAATAGTTGATATTTAGTATAAATTATACTCTTAGTCTACATATAATTTTTTCATCAAAAGTGTGTACTTCATAAAATAAATCAAATTTCGTCATGAAACAAATGTTATAAATTAAAATTGATATTAAATTAAATATGAAAATGTGTATATGTTGATATATATCAGTAAAATATGAATTTTCCCTTATAAAAAACAAAGTGAAGTAATTAAAAATTAATTCTAAAATTGAGAACAAAATAAAATAAAAAGTATGCAAAGAATTAATAAGAAATAAGAAAACCTAAGTGAAAGTAATTTCTAATGAGAGATTAAGACATATAACATAATATTTGTTAATGTAATAAACTCACATGTGTGTGAATTGTGACTTTGTATCCAACAAGAAAATTGAAAATGCAACTATAAATGAATAAGTCTTCTATACAAATGATCAGACATCAACACGAATTATCATATGAATTAGACGTGATCATACCAAAAAAATATATGAATTAGACGTGATTAATACTTTATATCATTAGTGGCATTCATGATTTTTACTTTCACCATGACAGTAAAACTGGAGATGAAAATGTGAAATAATACTATCATATTCTTAAAAAATAATAATAAAAAATAAAATAAAAATAAAAAGTCGAAGACAGCAAAAGACCTAAAACCCCTCGCTTCTTCTTTGTGTCACTCGTTCTCGTTCCGGAGACTCTGAAGTCTGAACAATGCAATCGCTAAAAAAAAAACTGATCTTTATGGTCTCATAAACCCTAATTTCGCTCTGTTATCGTAAACGCGAACAATTTGAGTATTGGGTTGTCCAAAAGTATATGATTTTAACGGAGGTTTCGTAGTAATCAATCGATGTAAGAAGTGTAGCTGTTTCTATTACAACTACATTTTGTGTTGTTTTTCTTTTGTTTGGTTTGATTCACAGTTGTTGTTGTTGTTTTTTTGGTTTGCAGGGAAAGTAGAGGTCGAAATTTTGCATAGATTGGATTTCGTAATGAAGAAGATGCTATTGAGCATTTCAACAAGCCTTTTTGCGAAATACTTGTCGAATCTCTTTTGAGGTTGAATGCTACTTGCAAACAACTCTGTTTTCCACTTGTGTAGTACTACTTAGTTTGAATGCTACTTAGACTCTTTCTTTTGATCTATAGATTGCGTATAACGTTGGAGATGAGAATATCCAGAGACATGATTTTGAGTTTCGAGAATATCTTGAGGTTTAAGTTGAAGTTCTTGTCCAGAGATGCTGATGTAAAGAATGCTATAAGAGTCCAAAGCTGAAGAAGATGGTCATGATGCTGAAACATTCGTGTTTTTTTCCTAAAGGTGATTGCGGATACCAAAGAAGCCCTTGCTAAAGCCGGAGTAAATGTCACAGCTTTGGAAGAATTTGCTACAGGGAAAGGCGATGCGAAGAATCGAAGCAAGCATATTCTCTTTGTAAAGAATTTGCCATTTGCTTCCACTGAAAATGAATTGGTTCAATTAAAATTTGGAAGTCTAGCCAAAATTGTTCTTCTTCCTGTGACGAACGACGATGGCCTTGGTACTACTTTTCTTTCTGTGTGTTCTACTTTTTTTATCTCCATCGAATAGTTACTCGGTGTCTAATCTGATCTTACTCCAGGTTGTCTTCCTTGAACCGGCTGAGGCACAAGCTTCTAAGGGAATGGCATACAAGCGTTACAAGTAAGCTTTAACATTAACTATGAAGTCTATTATGGTTATTAAACCAAAAGCCTCTGTATAAATGTCAAAAGCCTCTTTCTTTCCTTAAAATGCTTTGTGGAGATAAAATGATTGTGCTAATTAAGCCAAACTGCTTCATCACAAATCCATGTTTGCACAAAGATGCTCCCCTGTATCTGGAGTGGGGCTCCTGGAGATTTCTCGAGCCAAAATCACTTCCCTATAACTAATCTGAGCTTTAAGACAACTGGTGAGAGAGTTCAAGGAAGCATTCTACATGTATAAAATACTTAAGTTTCTTTGGAATTTAAAGTTAATTTGACTCAAGGAGGTACTGTGACACTTTCTTTTTCTTTTTTTAGAGAACTGTTCTGGATAGACATGCTATGATCTTAAGACTCTGTGAAAACAAGCGAAGCCAAGCGGTTGGAAATGGTTCAGACATGGAAAAACTTCTTCTAAGTTGCATGTGAAAATGTAGCTTTTCAGGGCAACCAAGGAAGAACCAAGACAGCTTTTCACCTGATTTGGAGAGGTAAGCATTTGACTTTGGATGAATAATAAGATATACACACAGCTAGTTTGTTCTATTTTATAAGCCTTGATGTATAATACATTCCACCATTTTTGGGTAACTATGTGCCATTGCTGAAGTTTTGTTGGTCTTTTGCGTGTTTCGTTTAAGATTCTTTTCATTAGAAAACTTACAAGCAATTGGATGAAACATTAGCCCTATCATATTGGAACAAAGTAGAAGATGGATTTGGATAATGTTTTATGAAACATCAAATATAATCATGTTTTCTTGTTTATGCAGATCGAGAGTCTAGGCTTCCAAAGAGGAGCATTGAACAGTACGTAGGCTTGCTTTTGTGGCATTTGAGATAAAGCAAGAAGCTTCAACCGCGTGATAAGCAAGGTGTTTGAGAGAATAGCTGAATAGTCCTTGATGAAAGCAGAATGTAGTTCTTGATGGACTCTGTAGAGCTTCAAATAGCTCTACAGTTGATGAAAGCAGAATACAGGTTGAGAAAATAGCCGAATTGTTACTTTGTATTGACCATGTTACAATAAGTTACTCTCCATGGTTTAAATATTCCTCTATGCTCTACTCTATAATGTTTTTTGCTAGCACCTCCGGATTCAAAACTTTCACATTTCATAGTGTCCACTTTCTTGTAAAGTTGAGTTTCTTTACTACCCACTGGAAAGTGTAGTATCAGAACAAGTAATAATGCTTTTTCTTAGAAAAAAAAGTTTTCCTGACTTTATCTGAGACAGTTATTTAATTCGATAGAGAATCGAAGTTTATTGGATCACTTAATTAATTTTATAATATTCCAATTCAGATTTGCTATTCCCAGGACACATGTCATGATTCATTTAAAACATTAAAGAAACAACACATGATCAACACACATATAAATAAATAAGTTGCTAAAATCCAGGGGACACATGATTAATACTTGTCAGTTGTCATAATTTGTCCAAAACACAAGGTATTTAGAGTAGCATAGTTCCAAAGAGATGGAATAAGTACAAGTAGATAATAATTAAAGACAAGTGGGTCGGTTCCTGAACAATATACCTAAACAACAAACAAGCATACCAATATATATATATATATCATATCTCTAGTTAGATCAAGTAATTGAGGTTGATATCTAAATATCAATTCTCCAATTACTTGTTGTTCAAGTATTGTTTGTTAAATGTCTCGATTACTTGCTGTCCAAGTTTGTTTAAATAAAAAGGAGTGAAGAAGAGAATTAAAATTTAAAATTATGTGAGCTTCTTCACTCTTTACTTTCTAACCGTTGGTACCAGCTTGGTGTGAGCTGTCCTTTGTTGCTTTTATGCTGCTATATGGATATAGAAGAGTGAGGACCACTTGAGGATAAGGACTGAATTGCTTTTTGACCAGCCTAACAGAAATTGCATGTGTAGATTCATAATTTAGTTCTTCTATAATTAGTACATCATACTTAACTAGTCTTTGTTACCAATTTTAATCGAAAGCTGAAACAAATCTGAACCATAATCGGTAAAAAAAAATATAGCTTGTATATGACCTCTGCTTCAGAAATCCAATAACCGAACAAGACCTTTAAATAAATGAATAAATAAGCAAAAAAAAAACCAAATACCAGAAGAAACTAAATTGAATAACTAAATGTCCACAATTAGATACTATTTCTCTTAAATGATATCAATGTATCTTCTTTTAAACCTTAATCTATAAAATCTATATGTACGTTTTAATATAGTAAATCATATCCTTATTCCTTAATATGATAAATTTTATAAGTAAATTGTCTCATGTATGAAAAGGGTTTCCTCATATGTTTGTGAAAAGAAAATGAAATAGACAAAACAATACAAATTTTGGTTCGAATTTAAATTTGGGTTTTGTATATCCATTTTAATTATTTGTTTTCAAGTATTCTGAGGGGACCCAATATCTTTAAAAATGAATTTTTTTAGTGCTCTGATTTGAGGACCCAAAACAATTTCCATTTTACAAATTTCTTTTTAAGAAGCTTATTTATTTTTCTTTGGGCTAAAGAAGAAGCTTTAAAATGTTTTTCAAGTTAATTTCTAAAATGGTTGTACTCCCTTTGTACACAGACGTGAGAGAGGAAGAGCAAGTATTGAACTTTTTGGCATTATCTATTAAACTAATGGGCTTGGTGGAAAAGACTGGGTCAATAGTCAAAATACCCATTGAAGTTATTTGGTAAAAACATGAGACTTTATATACTATGTAAACCCTAGTCTTCTTCTTCTTATTCACTCCTTCATTCACGCCGTAAACCATTTTTCTTTTTCTGTTGTAGAATCACTATGTCTGATGATCCACATTCCTCGGTTGGAAGTGCAGATGTTAGTGATCTACTAAGAAGAAAACGTGAAGATTTGGATGAAACCTTGGAGAGGATAACAGAAGCTTTTGGCTTGAAGCTTGCTTCTACGGTGAAGAAGTTTATAAAAAACACAGTAAGCTGATGATTATCTATCATTTTAAGTTATATGTTGTTCACCATTTGTGTAGAGAAACTGTTTTTCATTTGATTNAAAAACTTTTTTTTTTTTTTTTTTTTTTTTTTTTTTTTTTTTTTTTTGAAGAGAACTTCAAAGGATGAAGTCAGAGGCATGATAAGATGTTTGTTCAGATGTATCCAAAATCTCCACACTGCCTGGAATGATTACAGTGGAGAAGTTTTGGTAGAAGGAGTTGAGCGTCCTCTTGTTAACGCTACCGGCTATTTGTCCAAAGATGTGCTTCGTTCTAATGCGTGTGAAGTTTTGAGGTTTTTGAAAACCCAAACTTTGGAGTCGTTCTTAACAGCGTTTGATCCACATGTTCATAACCAAGTGTTTGAGCATGCAGAGAATGCTTGTGAGGTCATTAATACTACTTTGAATGATTGCGATCTTCTCATCGATCGAGTGATTGATGAGGGATATGATTGCAAGACACCTACGGACGAAGAAGAAGCTGAAGAAGAAGATGGTGAGAGTGATGATGGTGGTGAGAACGATGATGATGAGAGTGACGATGACAACTGATTATCATGGAGAGAGTTTTCACTATTCTGAGTATGTTTGTTTGTTGTTTAGGTTTCTGGTTTGTTGTTTGTTGTTTGGGAACCGACCCACTTGTCTTTAATTATCTACTTGTTATTCCATCTCTTTGGAATTATGCTACTCATTATCCTTATATTGTTGTATTGATCATGTCCCTTGGATTTTAACTACTTATTTATTACTAGTATGTGTGTTGATCATGTGTTATTTCTTTAATGTTTTAAATGAATCATGACATGTGTCCAAAAAAAGAATTGGAATATTATAAAGTTAATTAATTGATCCAAGTTTATTAATTGATCCAATAAACTTGGATTCTCTATCGAATTAGACGACTGTCTCAAATAAAGTCAAGGAAACTTCTTTTCCTAAGAAAAAGCATTAGTACTGTTCTGATACCACACTTTCCAGTGGGTAGCAAAGAAACTCAGCTTTACAAGAAATTGGGAACTATGAAATGTCAAAGTTTTGAATCTGGAAGTGCTAGCAAAAAATATTAAAGAGTAGAGTGTAGAGGAATATTTCAACCATGGAGAATAACTTATTGTAACATAGTCAATACAAAGTAACAAGGGCAATTCGGCTATTTTCTCAACCTGTATTCTGCTTTCATCAGCTGTAGAGCTATTTGAAGCTCTACAGATTCCATCAAGAACTACATTCTGCTTTCATCAAAAACTATTCAGCTATTCTCTCAAACACCTTGCTTATCACGCGGTTGAAGCTTCTTGCTTTATCACAAATTAAGCAAAGCCTGCATACTGTTCGATACTCCTCTTTGGAAGCCTGAGACTCTTATTCTGCATAAACAAGAAAACATGAATGTTATTTGATGTTTCATAAAACACTATCCATCTTTTACTTTGTTAACAATAGAGCTAATGTTTCATACAGTTACCCCAAAACTGGCAGAATGTATTATTCATCATGGCTTATAAAATAGAACAAACTACGTGTGTGTATATATCATCATTCATCCAAAGAGAGATGCTTACCTCTCCAAATGGAGTGAAAAGCTGTATTGGTTCTCCTTGGTTGCCCTCAAAAGCTACATTTTCACATGCAACTTAGAAGAAGTTTTTCCATGTCTGAACCATTTCCAACCGCTTGGCTTCGCTTGTTTTCACAGAATCTTAAGATCATAGCATGTCTAACCAGAACAGCTCCCTAAAAAAGAAAAAGAAAGTGTCGCAATACCTCCTTGAGTCAAATTAACTTTAAATTTTAAAGACACTTAGGTATTTTATACATGTAGAATGCTTCCTTGAAATCTCTCACCAGTTGTCTTAAAGCTCAGATTAGTTATTGGGAAGTGATTTTGGCTCGAGAAATCTCTAGGAGCGCCACTCCAGATACAGGGGAGCATCTTTGTAATAACTGGATTTGTAATGAAGCAGTTTGGCTTAATTAGCACCATCATTTTATCTCCACAAAGCACTTTAAGGTAAAGAAAGAGGCTTTTGACATTTTTACAGAGGCTTTTGGTTTAATAACCATAATAGACTTCATAGTTAATGTTAAAGCTTACTTGTAACGCTTGTATGCCATTCCCTTAGAAGCTTGTGCCTCAGCCGGTTCAAGGAAGACAACCTGAAGTAAGATCAGATTAGACACCGAGTAACTATTCGATGGAGATAAAAAAGAAGAACACAAAGAAAGAAAAGTACCAAGGCCATCATCTTCGTCACAGGAAGAAGAACAATTTTGGCTAGACTTCCAAATTTTCATTGAACCAATTCATTTTCAGTGGAAGCAAATGGCAAATTCTTTACAAAGAGAATATGCTTGCTTCGGTTCTTCGCATCACCTTTCCCTGTAGCAAATTCTTCCAAAGCTGTGACATTTACTCCGGCTTTAGCAAGGGCTTCTTTGGTATCCGCAATCACCTTTAGGAAAAAAACACGAATGTTTCAGCATCATGACCATCTTCTTCAGCTTAGGACTCTTATAGAATTCTTTACATCAGCAGGAGAAGCAATAAACATGTCTCTGGACAAGAACTTCAACTTAAACCTCAAGATATTCTCGAAACTCAGGATCAAGTCTCCGGATATTCTCATCTCCAACGTTATATTCACTCTATAGATCAAAAGAAAGAGTCTAAGTAGCATTCAAACTAAGTAGTACTACACAAGTGGAAAACAGAGTTGTTTGTAAACGCAAACCTCAAAAGAGATTCGACAAGTGTATCTCGCAAAAAGGCTTGTTGAAATGCTCAATAGCATCTTCTTCATTACGAAATCCAATCTATGCAAAATTTCGACTTCTACTTTCTCTGCAAACCAAAAAAAAAACAACAACAACAACTGTGAATCAAACCAAACAAAAGAAAAACAACACAAAATTTAGTTGTAAAATAGAAACAGCTACACTTCTTACATCGATTGATTTCTACGATACCTCCGTTGAAATCATATAAAAGGAACTAATTTTGGAAATCCCAACACTCACATTGTTTGCGTTTACAATAACAGAGCGCTCATGTGAAATTAGGGTTTATAGGACCATAAAGATCAGGTTTTTTAGCTATTGCATTGTTCAGACTTCAGAGTCTCCGGAAGAATAATAACGAGTGAGAAGAAGACGAGAGGGGGTTTTAGGTCTTTTGCTGTCTTCGGCTTTTCTTATTTTATTATTGTTAATTTTTTGAGAAAATGGTATTTTTTTGTTTTTCATCTCAAATTTCATTAAATGAACTAACATAGTCACAATGCAATGTTTGAGTTAAACCAATAGGAATCAAAAGATAAAAAAAAACAGAATGTAAAGAAAGTGGTAGGCTCCGTTTCACTAGTGTATCCGCTGCCATATTGCCTTCTCGCGGGGTCCAAACAAAGCTAACTTCTTCAAAACGATTCATCCACCTCCAAATATCGTGTAACCAATTGATAACACTAAATTATTTTACATTTTCATCTCCAGTTTTACTGTCATGGTAAAAGTAAAAATCATGAACGCCACCAATTCTTATGGTTTATAGTTTATTCTTTATAATTTGTTACGGCGCCACCAATCAGGCCCGGCCCGACTATAAAGCAAATAAAGCTTTTGAGTCGGGCCACATAATATATACAAATATTTAGGGCCACTCTACATGAAAGATTACTTTGGCAAAGTGGTAATGAGGTTCTATTACATTGTCGTTTTCCCAAGTTCGACGTGCGAATCCAGCTTCTTTTTTCCTTCCTTTCTTGTTTTGTCACACCTTATTTACTTTTTTTTCTTGTTTTTTCCTTATTCATCTCAATATTTCTAGATAATTTACTTTTTTAACTTCTAATTTACTTTTTTAACTTCTGAGTTCTACCCCTTTTTCTCCTTTCCACTTCTTCCTTTTGTTTAAGGGATCATTTACGTTCCTTTTTCTTCCTTTTTTTTTTTTTTTTTTGTCTTTTATCATCTTTTCTTATTTTAAAATTTTCTTATAAAGATAAGATCAAATGATAAAAAATCTCAAATAAAATTATAAACCAAAATTAACAAGAAAAAACTAAAAAAGTTGTATTTTATGAGTAATTTGATTTTTTTTTTAAATACACATATACTTTTATTTTGTAAAATATTATTATTATTATTATTTTTAATTAATATAAGGGCCACATATTTTTGAAATATGCTTTAGGCCACTAAATGTTACGGACCGGCACTGCCACCAATGAAACATAATCTACCTTTTTTGCAACTAGTAATGTAGTTGAATTTTTTTGTTCTTTTCCAAAATAAATTTTATTTGAAATATGAACAAATATGTTGTTACAGATTTTTGGCAAACGGCTCAAAATATACAAAGGATTTTAGTATTATTCATAGTTGATATTTATATAAAAGAAATATAAAGAACCAAAATATATCATTTGGATAGAAATCCTAGAGAATTTCTTCAGAATAATACTTAGAAACCGTGTTTCAATTGAATTCTATAAATCAAAGTATAGATTGTAAAAAGAAGACAATTGTACACTTGTCTTCAAGCCCAAGTTCAGTAAGAAGCCCATTAGTAGTCCATAGCTATTTATATAAGTGTAGGTTTAGGGATGTTTGATGTTATCTTCTTCCTCGTTTGCCAGATTTCAGATCTCTAAGCTGTTTAGGGATGGTTTACAATTTCCCCAGTAATTTGCCTGGATTCTACGTGGGTTTGTATGAGGTTGTGGATGATCCATCATTGGATTCAGTAATCTCCTGGACCAAATCCAACAAGAGTTTCATCATCTGGAATCCTGAAAAGCTTCTTCACATTAGCCTTTATCCGAAATTCTTATGCAGCACCTTCTCGCGCTTCCTCAAATGCCTTGATATGCATGTAAGTTTTGTTTTTGTTTTTGTGTTTCTCCTAATTTGGAATCCTCGCTTAAAATCTGCGTTTATGTTGTTGGAATGTAGGGATTTAAGAGAAATAAGAAGTCTAAGTATCTGGAATTTGGCCATAAGGAGTTTTTTGTGAGAGGTAAACCTGAGCTTTTGAAGAAATTGCATGGCCAAATGGCTATGAGGAGGATGAAGAACAGATCCAAAGCTGCCAAAGCTAAAAAGGAAGTCGAGGAACGCTTTCAGAAACTACATATTTGATCACCAGTCATGCCTTTATCATTATGAATAAGCTTGTTGTTTTAGTGTGTCAATAATTTAGTGGCTTACTTTGGGAGGTTTTCAGAAACCATATCTGTTTTATTGTAGTTTGGGGAGGTTTTCAGAAACCATATCTGTTTTGTAACCTCTTACGTTAATCTATTATGGTTTATCTATTATATTATATATCCATTCGGTCATTTTCTATGAATCTGTGGTTTGGAAGGTAGCGAGATGATCACTATTGCTGAAAGAGAAGAGAAGATGTAATATAACATCTCCATCTCCCAAGTTCTTGCCACTTGCCGTAAGATTTTAATTGAAAGCTCTCATCTTTCCAAGTTGTTGTGAATATTGATGCCATGTGAATGCCTAGGAACCCGTCTTGTTGATGATGTCCTGCAGTTAAGATGTTTGTTTGGATTCATTAACTTCCTTGAGTAATTCTTTCATCTCAGAACGCATGATGATATTGTAAGTTATGAGTATCTAGTTGAGTTGGTGGTAATAACTCCTTTATAACTCCTTGCTTCAGCCCTTATGGCCTCATGTGTTTCATATCCACTAGATGCATCTGCATTTTATGTTTGAGCCTGTATATATATGTGTGTGCCACAACTCTGCAACTGTTGAATACTTGTTTGATCACTAGTAAAATGCAGACTGGTACACATCTTTTGCAATTAGTTCAGGGATGTCCAATAAATTAGGTGTGGTTTCTTATATTTGGCCTTGTGAAGGGGTTTATTCCTTCTGAGGTACCAAAACTGGTACTCCTGATAAAGGAAGACAATCCCTATGAGAAGCAAGTAAACAATACACTTCATTAGTTCTGGATCTTAATGACCTCGAGTTCTCGAGGTAATTGATGTAACTCGTAATCTGTTATCTTGAGTACATCCCCCAGAATTGCAGAGTTAAAACTTCATACTGTAGAACGTCAGGTATAAGGTTACTACCTATGTGGCAAGATGGGGGAATAAATGAAATATTGTGAGCATTTGTGCTGATTTCAGTTTGGCCATACCTCTTGTGTAAACTGTTTATGCCTCTTAACGTAGTTAATGGTGGATCTAATGCTGTTACTACAACAGTCAGATATGCAGAACCTCCTCCTACGTTTGGTTAGAAGTGAATGAGTCTATGACAGAAGATGATTTTGACATGTGTATTTATTTGGACCTTTCTGACTTCTTGGTATTTTCCTGACTACTTGATTGAGTGATACCCAGTTGCATAAGCCCTTAGTGTTATCTGGTATGGGACCTGAATTTTTTGGAGCATTTTTGCATCTTAACCTTTAAGGCAAGAGATCTCGATGGAGGTTATTGGTTTCCAATCGTGAAGCAGTACAAAAATAGAGGACGGCTGAGTATTTTCTGTAAGTACCCCATGGATATGGTGGAGAGGTTTGCAGAGCTGGAAGGACTATTATGCGAGGCCCTTTAAGCGCAAGCCGGTGCCCATGGAGTTCACACTATAATCTGGCATGTCATTTCAGGGAAAGGTTTTTTAGTTTCAGGAGAAAGTTAGCATTGATATGGTGTTGTGTATTTTGGGTCCGATCTTGATTCTGATGTCTAAGGATGGTGTCTTCTCTAATCAACCGTTTCTGATGAAACCAGGTTCTTCTCATCAGGCCTGTTGAAAACCCAAGAAGCTTCCAAGACGAATCCATTTTGCATATACATGAATCAAAGCACTCCCCATAGAGACATCTGATATAGCTTGATTCTTCGCTGATCAGCAGAGCCTGAATTAGCACAAACTTTTAAAGTCAGTAGTATGTAAATGGGGTTGGCTCTACACCTTGAATAATCTGTTTCAAGAAGTCCATGGCTTCTGAACATCCAGAGATCATAGCAGTCCATAAAACCACATCTGTAGAGGGTAATTTCTGAAGAACATTAATGAGATTCTCTGCAAACATAACCCGGAAACTTAATCTTCCACTACATCACCACCAAACACATACATGATACATGCATAGCATCTTCACTAAACATGAAGCCAAGCTATAACAAAATTGAAAGAGCTTTGTTTTAAGACAAGCAGCATACTTTGTTCTTTAGCTTAGTATCTTTTGGCCCAGAAAACATAATTAAAAAGACTAAGAGTATTAAGAACACATAAGACCACATAAAATAGTTCAAGCCTGAACTCATTAACATCTTCTCCACGGAGCCATCCAGTGACCGCATTAGAGCATCTGTAATGGTAAATTAGAAAGAGTGTCTTAAGAGAAAAAGAATTAAATTATAAAATAAATCTATCCAATAGAAAATTGACACTAGAATTTTAGTGTCTTTAGAAGTGAGATGAAGTGTTTTTAAGTGTCTACTTAAAGACACTTTTTCACTCTCTCTCATCTAAGTGTCTTTAAATTTAATAATAAAATACTTTAAGACACTTAGAAAATGTCTACATAAATGATGGCCTTAGTGACTTCCAAGGGAACCGTGCTAAGGAAGAAACCCAACGCCGTGGAGAACCATCCCAACGCGGTGCTAATACCCCTCATACTTTCCAGTGATTCTCTATAAAAGAACTCTAACATCCCTCCAAGAGTCAATAAATCCGCGAAACTCAACAAAACAAACTGAAACTTTAACCATAACACCTTCAATCCTATATAGATAAAATACATTTTATATTAATATTAATTATAATTCTATTATCAATCTTTTGTTAAAATTATAATAATCCAAATCCACGCTGTATAATTGGTTCGACGAGTACAACATAACTCACCGATTCCATGGATATCACTTTTGACATTATCTTAACAACGCCACTAAAGTACTGATACAAGAAAGCAACTGCACAATAAGAACACGCTCCTGGAAAGGTCATTCATTATGATGATTCTGATCACATAATTTGTACGTCTAAGTTATAATCTCCGAACCGGATTTGAGAAACCCAAAATTCCATTATCTTAAACAAAGCAATCAACTAACAAATTCTTCTTCTTCTTTTTTAGTCAGGAGTTCAACAATATGCACTAGCACAACGTTACACTACATGTCTTGGTCACAAATATATATGTGAGATGATTGTGATCAAATATGTAGATTTTGCAAGCGTTCCTCTACTTGCTCTTTAGCTTTGACTTCCTTGAATCTGTTCTTCATCCTCCTCATGGCAGTTTTTCCGTGCATAGCTTTCAAAAGCTCAGGCTTACCTCTCACAAAAAACTCCTTATGTCCAAATTCCAAGTGCTTAGACTTCTTAATCCTACTGAATCCCTAATATTATACAACAACAACCAAGTACAGAAATTGAATCATTCAAGAGACAAACTCGGAGATAACGTGAAAAAACACTTACATAATTGTCAAGCAAGGTGAGAAGCCAAGAGTAGTCGGTGCAATGGAATTTGGAAAGAAGTCTGCTGCTAATAAGCTTTTCAAGGTCCCAAATCACGAAGCTTTTGTTGCTTTTGCTCCATGAGATTATTGGATCCAACGAAGGATCATCCACAATCTCAAATATACCAGGGTAGAATCTAGGTAACCCGCTCGGGAAATTGTGAACCATCCTCCCTAAACACTCTGAATTCTCAAAACTCTTCCAAAATTTTTTTATGGCGAACGAAGAAGAAAAGAATGCGAATTAGATCTAAACCTACTCCGACGACGACGACAACATCGACCTAATTTCGGGCTTTTAATGGGCTTGCAAATGAACTTGGGCTTGAGACTCTTTCTTTAAAGTGCTTCGTGGAGATATTTCCTTGTTATTATAGAGATGCTCCCCTGTATCTGGAGTGGGGCTCCTGCAGATTTCTCGAGCCAAGATCACTTCCCATTAATAACAATGAGAAGAAGAGTGATGTTGGATAAATTGATGTGAGAAGAGTCAACTTGGAGCAGCAGGATGAACTCGATCCAGATATATAACTCAGGTATGTTCAGTTATGTTAATTGTAGACTTTATGAAAATTTGATTAGCTTGGACAACTAAAATTTGATTTACCTCGGGGATATAGATATTAATGGAAAAATAATTCTATGGAAGGTATTTATACATTCGTACATAATTATATTACATTATATATATATATATATATA
>OVAF01001501.1:0-21428 GCA_900406245.1 Odontarrhena argentea | reverse complement strand
CCGGTAGAAGACGTACTGGTACGTCTGCCCAAATTTGGCAGACTGTCGTGATAGTCTATAAACAGCAATTCCCACTACTTATATTATGATTGTTATTATTAATATATTATTTTGAATATCAGCAAAAATATTATATTTCTAAAAATATTATATAAAATCATATCATGATATAAATAATAACCAATAATATAGTTATATAATTTTTTAATATTTTTTATACTTTCATTATTAAATTCATTTATAATTCCATTATATAATAATAAAAATAATAGAATTTTCATAATGAAAATGTACATTTTTTTTCCTTATTCACTTTTTTATTCCATTATATTTTACTAATAAAAAAATTATCATAATTAATGAAATGTACATTATTTAATAAAAGAACAAAAAATATTGAAAAATTATGTTACTTTATTATTGGTTACTCACAATATAATTTTATATAATGCAAAAAAAAAAAAGGTAAAGATGACAAAATCATATAAAATTATCCAAAAATAAAATAATATTTTTGCTCACATTCGTAACAATTTATTAATAACAATAATCAATTATAAAACTATCACACAATTGAAAATAGTAATAATAATAAAAGAGCAAATAGTGAAAACAATAATAAATTTAATAATGTTGTACATTTGTGCTTAAATATAATACGAATGGAATAAAAGACAATGTACCACTAAATGCAATTTTATAAAATAAATGTTTAAAATGCAATTTTTGCTCACATTCGTAACAATTTATTAATAACAATAATCAATTATAAAACTATCACACAATTGAAAATAGTAATAATAATAAAAGAGCAAATAGTGAAAACAATAATAAATTTAATAATGTTGTACATTTGTGCTTAAATATAATACGAATGGAATAAAAGACAATGTACCACTAAATGCAATTTTATAAAATAAATGTTTAAAATGCAATTTTTGCTCACATTCGTAACAATTTATTAATAACAATAATCAATTATAAAACTATCACACAATTGAAAATAGTAATAATAATAAAAGAGCAAATAGTGAAAACAATAATAAATTTAATAATATTGTACATTTGTGCTTAAATATAATACGAATGGAATAAAAGACATCTTCACTATCCACCAGCAGGCTTACCTCTTCCTCATCGATCTCTATTTCTCCAACATTATGAATTATGGAGTCAACACAATCTGCAATAGTAGAAATTTAATGAGTTAACAATATACTCCCACAAGTAACTCATTAAAATTGAACAAGTAACAATTAACTGTAAATGCAAACTATATTGTAGCTGGTTAACATTACTGGAATCGTGTTAACTGACTTGATGCCTCTGAACTTAAGAATGTAAAGGTTACTATGACTAAATATTGCGGTTATTGCGAAGAGAAACTAAATGCAATTTTATAAAATAAATGTTTAAAATTCAAAGTTTATAAACGTTTTATATTCCCTAGGTGAAAAGGTGCTGTAAATAATAATGAGAAACTCTTATTAGTCAGAATAAAATAAAGCTCAGATACATCAATTGTCAGATGACTTCAGTAGCAAAAGGTTTCGTTAAGGGCATTTTCGTCCTATAAATGTGACTATGACAGCATAAAAAGTAGAGGGTCATTCTCTACAATAAAATCACATTTGGGTATATCTGATGCAAATTCTCTTTATTTAATGTATTCATGTAAATATATTAGATTTCTAAATTGAAAATTCATATATTTCGACATGTGTAATTAAAATCAAAATTATGACCATAATAATATTTAAGTCTTTTATATGAATATTATATATTATTTATTTCATATAAATAATAATTTATATCTCATTTTAAAAAATTTAGTAATAAAATAAATTATATTTTAAAATTGACAACTCATAACGATAAATATAATTAAATTCTGAATTACGATCCGCATGAATATATCAAATCATATTTTGTTGTTTTACTTTAATTTGATTGTTACAACAAAAACTTAATTCGATATTAAAACGAACTTTGCTCTCTTATATTTTGTTCTAAATACAACATAACATATATGAAAAAATTGACGGTAACTAAGGTGTTAAAATGGATAAAAATGTTTTGGTTGATCCAATCTAACTAACCCATGAATCTCAATGGATGAAATTTCTAAATCTTAATGGATTAATGGTTAAATAGATAGACGGATAAAATGAATAGGATTGAAATAGATAACATTTAGGGGAATTTATCCAAAAATTCTCTAATTTAATTACGATTTGATATTTAATACTTGAACTTTTTGGCTTCCCATTTTCCTATTCCAACTCAACATTGTGCCTATTTTAATATTTCAACTTCTAAATTTTACCCAGTTTACCTTTTGACATAACGTTGAATTAAAGTCCATTATTATATTATTTTTAATAATAAAATATTAAAATTTTAATTAAAAATAATTCGAAAATTCGAAAAAATAATAAATTTCAAAAAATTCCTAAAAATTCTTAGAGGGTGTATTCAAAGTTGTATTTGGAGTGATTTGTTACGATTCGAGAAATTACGTGTTATTGAAATATGTATTTTAAAGAGTCTTCTGAAAATCAGTGTTATTACTTTGAAATTCAGTGTTATTGAATTTTTTTTTTTAAATGCGTTTTATATAGATTTCAGTGTGTTTTAAAGGGATTTCTTAACAAAAATACAAAGAACCAAATCTCATGGTTTTATGGTTTTAGGTAGAGTTTGAGATGATTTTAATCCAAATCTCTACACCTTCCCCAAATTCACCCAAAACTATCAAAATCATTTAAAATCTTATTAAGGGTTCAAAGTTGTATTTGGAGGGAATACACCCGCTTTAAATTTATGAGAAAATAAAATAATTAAAATTAGTTATAAATGAAATCTTAAGTACAATTTTTAGTTTAAAAATCGATATCAATAAAATTATATAAAAAGTAAAAAACAAAGGCACAAGTGACTTGGCCCAAGTGGCAAGAGGTAAGTTCGCTGAAGCAAGAATCACCAGTGCACCCGGGATCGAGCTCCGCTCTCTACACACTCTGCAATATGCAGGACATGGCTATTGGGTCAGCCAGTTGTGGCCCAATCGATATGAAAGTGGGGTTGAAAAAAAAAAAAAAAAAAGTAAAAAACAAAGAAAAGTCGATATATATCAGAAAATTATTTATATATATATATATATATATATATATATATATTTGTAATGATGATATATACCGACTCGAAACAAAGTCAATAGAAATGGGGCGATGGGACCAAAGTAAGGTTAGGGTTTTGCTGAGCTTGTTTGTGTGTTTTTTAATTTTTTTGGTGTTGACAGCTTTAATTTAAAAGAAAGAAAAAACACAAAAATAAAGAATATTAGAAGGTGAGACCAGCGAATGTTATGCCACAAATCATGTGCGTAATTGCTACACCAAATTATCATAATTCCTCCATGTGACGCCCACTTTTTCTCTACCTTATCCCGCAGCCCCACACACGTTTCTGAAAGATTTGTGGCACAACTCAGATAGTAAAACATTTAATACCAAAAAATTCAGAATTCAAAAAATACCAATATTATTATACTAAATAAAATTCAAAATCAGAATAAGAAGAAGAAAATTGATAATTTAAGATTACAAAACAAGATATTTTTTTTCTTTTTTAATCATTGTGATATTTTGTTTTTTATTAAATAAATCGGTCATATATGATTCGGACAATCACGATTTTTAAATCCAAAAACAACCGATCATAGATTATAATTAAACACACAAGTGATAGAATCAACAAATATCTATTCTATATATATTCTAGAATTAAAATAAATAAAGACTTATTTTAAAAAGATTTGCTAGAGAGATTTTAGAATTGAAAATTTTATGTGTTTAATAACGTGAAAAACAATGAGAAAATGTCATATCTATGAAAGTTTCAAATTTCGAAGATATCAAATTTGAAAATATGGAATTTATAATATTTACAAATTTTAAGATTCAGAGTAATCCTCTACTTCGGATTTATCATGAGAAATTTTCGAAAGATTTATCTCTCAATATCTATTCAATCGAAATTCACAATTTTTTTTAATAATTTCAAGTTGCTCACTTTAGACCCTTACTTATCATTCAAATCAACTCCGCTTTGGACACATGAATACACCATCTTGTATTACTCGTTACAAGCTTTCCAACGCATTATCAACTCGACAATTCCGTTCAGCCAATTGGTCGAAAAGTCTTTGAAAATTTATTGTGAAAAATCTGTAATTTTTTTGACACTTAATTTCTGAAATTTTTAGTTACAGCAATCTTAAATGAATAGAAATAACTCTAACATATGATGACTCGACTCTAAGCATTGACGCAATTGATCTAAGGACTAGGCATGACCATGATTACGGTTAATGTGATTAAGGTTATTTAACCGCCGATTATGGTTATGAATAATTTTTAACCTTAATCTTAACCATTTAATATACGATCAAACGGTTACGGTTTAAAACGAATATACTTAATACGGTTATGATACGGTTACATATATTATATGACTCTAAAATGGCTAGTATACGGTTTTAACTTTGATTTTTTCTTTTGACTTTGTCTTTGCCTTTTTGGACGTTAGATTCACAAAAAATTATATATATATATATATATATATATATATATATAGTATTAATTAAAAACTAACTGCGTAACTAAATCACAAATCACAACTCTACAAAGTTCAACAACGTGTTTATCTACACTACACACGTTTCCAATTCTTTATTATATTTTTCTTTATTGATCAACACTTTTTTATTGTATTTTTAACTTCATCTAATTGTAGTTATTTAATTAAATACAAATATTCTAACTCATTTATTTTATTTATATCATATGTTATGTCCTAAAAAATTATATAATCAATTATGACAAAAATTAGTCTTTATATAAATTTTTTTTAAAGTGGTTACGGTTATAATTTTATGGTGTTAACCCTACGGTTAACCAACGGTTTTATACGGTAGCGGTTAATTAGTGGCTAAGGTTAACAATACTTTTAAACATATCAAATTACAATTAACGGTTAATATTTTAACCGTTTTTTAAGATTACGATGCGATTATGGTTTATAAACGGTACGGTTACGGTCCGAAATACGGTTTGGTTTTGGTCATGCCTACTAAGGACTAGCTAGACATACTAGACAGACCATAGAGAGTATATGTGAAAACTAATTGTATCTGAACTCGTGACGTTTTTCAAGTTTGAACCACTCATTGTTGAACATGATGTCTTGAACCATCCAGACTTTTATATAAACTTCGACAACAGACATAACACAGCTTCGTCTTCTCACAGAAGTAGGTTCTCTTTTGTGTTCATTTTGACATTGAATATGCTTGTTTAATCATGAGCGAACTTGGAGAATACAACATCACGTCAGTTTCCTAGAAACAACCGTAATTCACACTCATAAGGTGATTTACCATATGTTTGTATTTAAAGAAGTATTTTGTAAGTACTTCTTATATCTTACACCGCATTGTCCCAAATCATTAAAAGCATATATAATTAACCTCTACACATACAATAAGCAGTGTACGTAAACGTAGGAACTAGGAGAAGACACTAGTCTCTATATGCTTTTAGGAGATTTAGTTTGATTAAGGTCTCCCTTTTTGAACCTAAATTCTGAGATCTCCAATCTTAGTAGATGGTGTTTCTATCAACTCTCCTCTAAAGTCGTAGACTTTAAACTCATTCCTTTTGATGATCTCGCAACTTGATCTTTTGACAAACCTTTAGTAAATGGATTTGCAAGGTTATCCGTAGACTTGATGTAATCAATCGTGATTACACTCGTAGAGATAAGTTGTTTAATGGTTTTATGTCATTGTCGGATATGACGAGATCTACCATTATACATTTTACTCTATGCCCTACCTATACACTATCGCAATGTAAACGAATTGTAGACAAATGGTTTCCCCCATATTGGGATATCTTTCAACAAGTTACAAAGTCATTTTGCTTCCTCTACAACTTTTTTTAAAGCTATAAATTCAGATTTGATGGTTGATCTGGCCAATGGAGTTTGTTTGGAAGATTTCTAGACACTTTTACACCACCTAGTGTAAAGATATATCTACTTGTGGATTTTAAGTTTTAAAAATCTACGATCGAGTTTACATCATTATATCCTTCTAAAATTGTTGGTTCTCTACCATATTACAAACCATGATCATTTGTATTTTTTTTTTTTTTTTTTTTTTTTTTTTTTTTTTGCCATCTAAACCATTTTATTCAAGCAAAAGAAACACAAGGAGGAATACAAAGCTGGAAAAAACCAGAGACCTTAGTCCAAAAGAGGGAAACTAACAAAGGGAACAATCCCAAACCAAATTAAAAAGCAACAATGAAACCACCACCATAAAGTAACAGGACCAGATTCAAACACTTCCCAAAACTAAGTTGAAACCACAATCGCACAATACATCCAGACGAAAGAAAAGTGAAGCCTCCCATAGTGTATCAAGGACTACCTCTCGAGAGAAACACAGCAAAACTACTTCCTGAACAAACCGAAACAGGATATGTCGAGAGCAACGCCAAAGCCACAAAGACTAAGACAAAAACTCCTCACAAGTAGAATTGGTAAAGAGTAGAATTCGACCAACTCTTGGAGTAGAAACAAGGAGCACAACAAGAAAAACCCGGATAAAGCCAACCACAAGATGAAAGGCTAGAGATCGATCCCAAATCAAACCTTAAGGAACCAACACCAACACGGGAAGTAGGAGAACAAAACTTGAACCTACGAAGGAGAATCGATTGAGCCACCATAATGGAAGGGAAGACCCCAAACTTGAGCACCTGCGAATTAAGCGAGGAAACGGGATCCCAGAACAAACTCCTTGAACCAGATCGACGAGACTCCAGGAACTACTGAGCAAACAGAGAAGGAGACCGAAGGAGGAGAGGAGAGAGCACCGCAAGGAAAAAGCAGCCGAGAAGAGCCCACAATCTGAGAAGGAGCAAAAAGGTCCGCCTACGGCGAGGCGTATGCTGCCGGAGCAGCTTCGAGGTCATTCCTGGACCGGATCCTCTGCTTCATCTCAGATCGAAACTCACCACCATAGACCACTGCTTAGATCACCGAGGACGTACAAACCACAGAGGAACAAGGAAAATCCAAAGCGAAAACAGGGGAGGAAAGCTAGAAAAGAGAACACAAGAGGACTACCGGACCGATACTGATGCTAAGGAGCCACCACATCGGTGACCATGATCATTTGTATAGCGTAGATAGTTTAACATCCTAATTATCGCCTTCCAATGTTTATGCTTGGATTATATTTATTTATTTATATATAAAATGATAATCTTTATGTTTTGCTCTTCGAACATCAATAATCTTATATCATATCTGATCGGACTGATCCCCAATATACTCGGTTCGATAGAAACAAACCACGGCATGTCTGGTATTGTAATTAATCAATATAAGGAGCTGAGTGGACCAATTTTCCAAAAACGTAAAAAAAAAGTTGACCAAACCAAATTTGACATATTATTATCATCGTAAATTCCAATTATACGTCGCCGCGTTGATTTTTTATTTTATTTTTCCAATAGATTCGGCGCGTGCCGTCGGTTGTTTTTATATCCTAAGATAAGATAGATCAAATGATAAGCTATTGACCGAATACAAATACTCTTTTTATAAACTTATTATAACTTTATCCGAAGAGCAAATACATCATCGTCCCAATTCCCATGATATAATTGACGTGTTATTAAGAACCTTAATCCAACTATGATTAATTAAAAACAATTATTTATTTGTCCATTTCAGTTTTAGACTTTAGTTATTAGTAAAAAAAAATTAGTGGAAACGTCAATGTAATAGGTGGCATTGAACTTGTGTTTGGTGCACTACAGCTGTTTTCCTTTGCTTTGGAGCAAGTAGAATCCCAACTATTTTCACACAACTACATTAACATTACGCATTCTCCTATAACATTTCCTAAAAACATTAAATGATTGTTTAGTAACAACAATTACATAATTTTTTGTTGCATTTGTTGAAGTATTTTTCAGACGTGTACATCTACATCATATCTTTAAATTTATCGTACACCACAAAAATTGTTCTCATCTGTGAAAACGATTACGAATATATTCTGTCACAGTACCCTTTTTATCACTCCATGTTGTTTTGTTTCTATTTCATGATTCATCTATGTGAAGATAATAGAGAAATCATAGCCAAACAAATTTTGGTAGAGGAGAGTATCTAAGCTTTTTTTTTTTTGGTTTCTGGTCCCAAAAAGTCGAATTATTTACTCCATATCCCGTTTGACAAGCGTCCATTGTCATACCACTTTTACTTTCTTTCTTTCTTCTAAAAGAAACAAAAGAAAAATACAATTCGAATTTATTCAGTTCTCAAGTCGATTTAGGAATTTTTTAACTAGACAACAAATAATTGGCAGAGGAAAATATCTTTTAGTGACCAAATGACTTTTTGGAGAATACTGATGTATATATATATATATATATATATGATTATATATTTATGCATAAAAAGGTAAAAAGTATATTTTTGATATTTTCCGATAATTTTTTACGATTTCAGAGACATATATGAATATCTATTTAATTATTGTTACTATATTTATATTGATATATGTTTATATTTTGTAATCAAATTAATCCACTAACTTTGAAAATAAATTAGTAATTTTTGTATAGAGAATATAGGATTTTTGAAAGAAAATTAATATTTTGCAAATTATGCAGTTTAGAGAAAAAAATGCTTATAACTTTTTCTATCCTACCTTTTCATGAAAAAAAGAAAAAAGGACGATCAATGAGCATGGCAAATTTTGTGATTGATCAATCAAATAATATTTTATCAAACTGAAATAAAAACACCAAGAAGTAAACACATAATTCTATCAAAGATATATAAACTAGCTTATGCGGTGGGATGAAATAGGTATTAGATGATAACATTCTTTTTTTTTCTTTCTTTCAGGTTAAATTTTTCATTAGATTTAATAATATAGATTTTTGTCTTAATTTATATTATGCGTAAGATGCGGTTTTAAATTGCCTAATTGGTGTGATTTTGTGATTATATGTGGGGCCTCTTTTGACTTTTATTCTTTTAATATAAAAAAAAGAAATATATGAAAAAACTACATCTATTATTTTCTTCACATAACACAATTATATAAATTAACTTTTTGACATATTCCAACTTTTGGTAATTTTAATTTGTAAAATAGTAAATATATGTTCACAAAAAATGTGTAAAATATCTAGTCGTTTTTTTATCAACCATAAGTCCTTGTCTAAGAACTTATTTAGCAAATTTAATTAAAAAATATATTAATATATAACCTTATAACTATATATATACAATACATATTTCACACGACTTACTACTATCTCACCATTAAACATTATTTTGCACTGTTAATTTTCATTAACCGTACTTATTCCACGTATCATACCCTTTTTTTAATTTACTAATTTTGCTTCGCTCAATTCATTCTCACCTGTGGAGTAGAACCGGTCCAATTATAGTTGGTAACCAAAACGAGATTAAACTTTGTGTTCTTTTATGTTAATTTCAATTCATAAATTATAGCAAGTAGTTTATATATATAAATTGTATCAACTACGTATAATTTTTTTTTTCGAAATAGAACATGAAAAAAAAAACTAAAAATTATAAATTGAAAAAACTATATTTATATATAAATTAACGTCTAACATTTTTTGGAGTTTTGGAAAAAATAAATTAAACTATATTTATATATGTTAATTTATATATTTTGGATTTTTTCAAAGTTTAGAAAAAGACCAAAAATGACGCGAATATTAAAAAAAAAAAAACAAAAGGAAAACAAAGAAAGAACGTAAAAAAGACGCGGAGGAATCGTGTGGGACCCGTAGCCTAAAACATCTCGAGTGTCAAAAAATTCTCATTTAGACAAAACCCAAACTCTTGTTGGCACCACATCACTCCTCTTTCTCATTCTCTCTCTCTGTCTCCATTTTTGATTAGATCGAACCAACTATGTCCTCGGCGCCGTCTCCGGGCGCCACTCCGTCACCATCTCCTCCGTCCACCACCACTCCTTCTCCTTCCTCCTCTCCTCCGTCTCCTCCCTCCCCCACCACCACTCCTCCTCCTGCCTCCTCTCCTCCTCCGTCTTCTCCTCCGCCTCCGTCTGCTACACCACCTTCTCCCTCGCCGCCGTCTCCCCCTACTCCTCCGGGATCTTCAACTCCTCTTCCCTCTCCCACCACCCCATCTCCGCCCGCTCCCTCCACCCCCACTCCTCCTGGATCCACCCCTCGAACCCCTCCTTCTCCGCCGTCCAATCCCTCATCCCCAGGCGGTGGTGGATCTCCCCGGACTCCATCTACTAACCCATCAAGCTCCACTCCCTCGCCGCCTTCCGATGGCGGCGGTGGCGGATTATCAACTGGAGTTGTTGTCGGAATCGCCATTGGAGGAGTCACCTTGCTGATTGTAATTACTCTGATTTGTCTTTTCTGTAAGAAGAAACGACGAAGACGAGACGATGAAGCTGCTTACTACGCTCCTCCTCCACCTCCTCCTGGTCCCAAAGGTTAGATCTTGAACCAAATCAAAGCTTTTTGTTATTTCTTGTATTGGGTTTTAATGTTCCTCTGTTTCTCAGCTGGAGGTCCTTACGGTGGACAGCAACAATACTGGCAACAACAACAAAACGCATCACGACCGTCCGATCATGTGGTGACACCACCTAAGCCACCATCTCCACCACAATTACCACCTCCTCCGCCTCCGCCACCGCCTTTCATGAGCAGCAGCGGTGGCTCAGACTATTCGGATCTTCCTGTTCTTCCTCCACCATCTCCAGGGCTTGTATTAGGCTTCTCCAAAAGCACTTTTACTTACGAGGAGCTAGCAAGAGCCACCAATGGCTTCTCTGAGGCCAATTTGTTAGGACAAGGCGGATTCGGGTATGTGCACAAAGGTATATTGCCTAGTGGTAAAGAAGTTGCTGTCAAACAGTTGAAAGCTGGGAGTGGTCAGGGAGAGAGAGAGTTTCAGGCTGAGGTCGAGATCATTAGCCGAGTTCACCATAAGCATCTCGTTTCTCTTGTCGGTTATTGCATTGCCGGTGCTAAGAGATTGCTTGTTTATGAGTTTGTTCCTAACAACAATCTTGAGTTTCACCTTCATGGTTAGACGAAAATTTTTAAACTCTTTTCTTGTGCTACAATATGCTTTGTTCTTTTCAATTACTGATGATTTTTTCGGATTTTAATTTGTTTTAGAGAAGGGACGACCTACAATGGAATGGAGCACTAGATTGAAGATTGCTCTTGGATCTGCTAAAGGACTTTCATATCTTCATGAAGATTGTAAGTCTAAAATCTTAGAAGTTCGTTATAGAGGTGTGATAGTATGCGGTCTGTGTTTGTTTATGAGGTATGGATAAATATTTGTAGGCAATCCTAAGATCATTCATCGTGACATTAAGGCGTCAAATATTCTGGTGGATTTCAAATTTGAAGCTAAGGTATGTTTGTTTTATTCTTACTCATATGTTTTTTTGAAGTGTATTTTGTATTTTGTGTCACTGAAGCTCTTCTTTCCTTTAGGTTGCTGATTTTGGTCTTGCCAAGATTGCTTCTGATACAAACACTCATGTATCTACACGCGTGATGGGAACTTTTGGGTAAGCTCACTATGAACTTCTATTAAGTTTGTTGAGTTTCTGATAATACTTGTTATCGTGCAATGTCTAAAACTTTTTGGTTTTGGGATTTTAGGTATCTGGCTCCAGAATACGCTGCGAGCGGAAAACTCACAGAAAAGTCTGATGTTTTCTCCTTTGGCGTTGTACTTTTGGAGCTAATTACCGGACGTCGCCCTGTTGATGCCAACAGTGTCTATGTTGATGACAGCTTAGTTGACTGGGTACTTATTATTATCACTGCAAATAATCTATACTTCACATGATTTTACCAAGTGGATCGTTTAATGAAGCGAAAGCTATGTGTGAATAATTGGAACAGGCACGACCCTTACTTAACCGAGCATCTGAGGAAGGAGACTTTGAGGGTTTGGCTGATACAAAGATGAATAAAGAGTATGACAGAGAGGAAATGGCTCGCATGGTTGCATGTGCTGCGGCCTGTGTTCGCCATTCAGCTCGCCGCAGACCTCGCATGAGCCAGGTAACTTCATTTGACCCCAATTTCTCGTTTTCTCTAGGGGTGAGCAAGCATTCAGTTTGCTTAGTTGTGAAATTACACTGCACTAGAACTGAAAAATAAATCAGTTCAGTAACATATAAATGTTCAGTTAATCAATGTAGAAACATGTTTGCTTTAGGTTTGGTTCAGTTCGGCTTTTAGGACTAGCCTTACTTTTTGTTGCATATCATACCATCTAACGTCTAAACAGCACCGGTTGTCTAAGAGGTCACTCATATGAACACTGAAACATAAAATCTTAGCTGCCCGTTTTTTTTTTTTTTTTTTTGCTGCTAATATAGTCATTGACATGTGAGCATAATGCTAACCAAGTGAGTGATTCGATATGAAAAACGAGCAGATTGTTCGTGCCTTAGAAGGAAACGTATCGCTGTCAGATCTAAATGAAGGGATGAGACCAGGTCACAGCAACGTGTACAGTTCATATGGAGGAAGCACAGATTACGACACGAGCCAATACAATGAGGACATGAAGAAGATGAGGAAAATGGCACTTGGAACTCAAGAATACAACGCCACAGGCGAGTACAGTAATCCAACGAGTGACTACGGGCTGTACCCATCCGGTTCAAGCAGCGAGGGCCAAACCACACGGGAAATGGAGATGGGGAAGATTAAAAGACCCGGACAAGGTTACGGCGGACCTTCTCTTTAAACACCATAGAGGAGAGAAATTGCAGGTTTTTGGATTTTTTTTTTTAACTGTAAAGATTTGAGGAAATTGCCTTACGCTAACTGAAACTACTACGGTGATGTGATACATTTCAAATTTGTTTTTCTTGTTTAGAAGTTGTGATGTTGATACTATATCCGAGGTTGAATATTATTCTTTCATTCTTTTCCCTTTCCTTTTGAGTTTCAAGCTGAAATGTTGATTTAGCTGTTTCTTCGTGAAGAACTTGTATGTCGTATCCTCAGTTTCGGACAAGTTCTAACACAGAGTTCCTTATTATTCTGCAAACAACACCCATTTAAAATGATTGGTTTGGTTTGGTTTGGTTTAGTGCTTATAAATAACTTAATCAGTGATTAAATATACTAAAGACACACAATTCTCAGTTCCAAAAGACTGAACAATGAGAGACAAAAATTTTCAAGTCTAGTTCGAAGCGAGACACACCTTAACAGTTCGGTCGTATCGTACATGGCGCGAGGTTTGGCTCTATGCTCCAATGGAAGTAAACCTTCGATTTTGCTCTGGAGGGTTTCACTTTCCTTTTCTCCTAAAACCCTTTTCGCTACGTATCCGGTTCAATTCCGCCACCCAAAATTCTCGCGAGTGTTCTCTAAGCTCGCTTGTGTTCCGGAGACGGTGGATTACACAAAGTATACGGAGCATTTCAATAGAAGAATGGACATGGCTGGACTCAAACCTCACCACCGTATTGGTATAGTCCAAGTCCTATAATTGAATTTGAAATTGGAAACAGTGATTCTGATTGATATGTGGTTTGTGTCCTCAGCTTTGGGAGTTTCAGGTGGACCTGATAGTATGGCGCTTTGTGTCCTAACTGCGAAATGGAAAACTCAAGGGTCAGGTGGTGTTAACAAGACAGATGGTTTCATCGATGGACTTGTTGCTGTAGTTGTGGATCATGGATTACGACAAGAGAGCAAAGATGAGGCTCAACTTGTCTGCTCTAGAGTTTCTGAGATGGGTATGTTTCTTTAGGGACTAGGAACGTTTTGAGTCTGTATTTTAGTAATTTGGGGGATGTTTTATAGGAATCAGATGTGAGATTGCTCGTTGTGATTGGGTTGATGGTAGACCCAAGCAAGGTCACTTGCAAGAAGCAGCTCGTGAAATGAGGTTACATTTTTTAATCCCCGTTTATTACGTGTTTAAACTCGATGGTTATGCGATTTTTCTCTTTATAGGTATCAAATGATGTCGAATGTTTGCTTCCGACAACAGATTGGGGTCTTGCTTATAGCTCATCATGCAGATGACCAGGTAAAAAGGCTGTTGAGAATTTTGGAAAAGTGAAGGGTTTATTTCAATATTCATGAATGTTGTCTGAAGTTGAATGCAGGCTGAGTTATTCATTCTCAGGTTATCTCGCAGTAGCGGCGTACTTGGCCTTGCGGGTACGGCATTTTCTTCTGAGATTTTCTCCCGCAATCTGCAGTTAGATGTAAGAGATATGAAGAACCGGTCTATTCTCTTAGTGCGTCCACTGCTGGATTTATGGAAAGAAGACATGTACAAGGTTCCCCTCAAAACTAGAAACTCAAAAATCCATTTTACCTTTATGGTTGTTGTCATCAACTCTATAATGTTTACTACCAGATATGTCAATGGGGTAGACAAGATTGGGTTGAAGATCCGACTAACCGTAGTCAGTTATTTGTTCGGAATAGGATTCGAAACTCTATAGGAAATGTACAATCAGGCAAGTCTGTTGAACATCAAACTGGTCTTGTTCTCTAAAGACTGTTGGTGATCTGTGACTAATATAAGTTGTTATTTTCATTTCAGGTACATTCAAGTCAGAGCTGATAGCAGTAATTTCTGAATGTCGAAGAACACGTTCATTTGTTGATAAAATTTGTACAGACTTAATAAATCACACCGTGACAGTGGCAGATGTAAGATCATTTTTCAGTTTAAGCTCACTGTATAAACTATTTTGGACTTGGTGAGAGTGAATTTTTAAAGTTGGAATTGGCAGGAGGGATATGCAGTTCTTGATTTAGAGAGACTAAACCCTACGGAGGTTAACGACATTTGTCTCTCAAAGTATATCGCTGCGGTCCTACAGGTGTTATATCTTGAGCTTTTTGTCTCTGGCAAAGTTTATCCCCTTCGGATATTTTCATGACTCTTCCTTTATCTTGAAACTCTAGTTTATCTCTCAACGGCAGAAGCCAATCAGAGGACACACTTCCAAATTGCTTTTGAGCTACCTCCGTTCATTTCCATGCAGGGTAATCATTTTTCATGTTGCTCTGTACCTCTCGATTTCGATATGTAATATTTAAAGTAACTTTTGCTCATTTGGGTACTCAGACATCTCTTACAGCTGCTGGTTGCTACCTTAGTCCGGCTCCTGGTTCGAGGGGTACCAAAATTGTAGTCTCCTGTGTTGACTGTCCTCTACCGTCAAAGACAGAACTCTTGAATATTTGCTTCAATGAAGCTCATGAAAAACTGACATCTGATGCCCTCGGGCTCGGTCAAATCATATCAGATGCAAAATCTCATTCAGACCATGCGGCTCCAAGCTCATTGTTTGAAGTCCAGTTTTTGGATGTTGCATCTGAATCCATTTTGAGTAAAGCCACAGAGCTCAATCTTCTCAGCGAATCGACGTGTACAACCATTGTACGACTGCAGAGGGATGAAACCAGTCGATTCATAACTAAAGCAGAAGATAAATCGGTGGATGAATCAGAGCATGGATCCAACATTGCATCTTCCTCTGATAATGTACATCTTTGGCCAGGGCAAAATCTCTACTTCATGAACCGGTTTCTCATCAGGTGGAGCTTGAGTGACCACCGATGCGATGAAGCGGGCTGCGAGAATTGTCCAGTGAGTACAGCTACACCCTTGGAGGTTCGGCACATGACTGAATCTGATTGGCTGTATCTAGCCGAGCTTTCAAGATGCTCCAACACAAATCATTGTACTTCATCCTCACTAAAAGCTCTCAGGTCCTTAAAGTTTATTCCAGCCGCTGCAAGAAGAAGCCTGCCCGTCTTGATCAATAACTGCGGATTATTACTCTGCATTCCCGTACGCGAAATTACCATTTTAAGCCACTATTTTTCCTTTGTGTTTCGAACTTGACAAGTATATAACCATGAATTAATTCTCTTCTGTGGGTTTTCAGGCTATTGGCTTCAGCTACTGTCCATGCTTTGAGGCATCTGCAGTATTTCTACCAAGAGTTCCACTGGGAGGCGGCTTTAAGTCATTTCTCTAGTCTTATCCTTCAAAATTCAAGCCTTTTTATTCACGGAGAACAAATTCTTGTCAAACAAAATAATATTTCAAGAATCTGTATCTTAGGCAACTTTCGTTATTTAAAATCACCTATTACACTTTGTTCTTTCATTCAAAGTTTATGACAAGGAAAACAATCATACTCCACCGTGGCCACCTCGTTCTTTTAGTGTTTGAAAGTTAGTAAACCATTGTTTCCAAGCTGCATCCTTCTGTTGCTCGACCCATGAGAGAAACGCACTGTCTATCAGACAAAAGATGTTGACATAGAGCAATTGGTACTGCACGGGAATATATCTGAAGTTTGCAATCTGAAGAAGTGGCCATGCTCCGCCTTCGAGAGCTAGAGCCGGAAGAAAATCCCTCTTGAGTCCTTCTTTTACTTCAGATGAGTTTTTGCCTGTGGCGAATCCCATGTATGTGAAGAACACGAGCAGATCTATGGGGCCAAAGATAAGACCATCCATTGCAACTTTGGCAGCCACAAACTTTGTCGACTTTGGCACATAGCGAAGCTTCAGTTTAATGAATTTATCTAGGCCTTCGTACCTGCGCAGCCGCAAATAGAACGATATCAGGCCTATTAATCTCTCTCTAAACCATTTTCCCTCGGTATCTAATTCAGTGCCAGCTAGATAAGGTGAGAGACAACATGAGGATACTGCTTTTTGCCTTGGAAATACAAAAGTCAATACTAATTTGATCAGGAATAAGAAGGAAACAAACCAGAAGTGGCCAACAGGTCCAACAAAACCAAACCCAAACATGCTCGTGATAGCTACACGCTTCCAGTTGACCTTGAATTCTGCATCTGCATCTACATCTTTATTTGTTTCCTGTTATATTGAACACAGATTAGTGCTCGACCCAAGGTACAGAACCAAAACTTAGAACCATATATTAGCAAAAATTCAATAGATATCTTCTTCTGTCAACCTATATATATGACATATATGTGAACACCTTTTTTTGCACCTTATTATACTGAATACAGTACTATAGTTTAATGCTTGACCCAAGGTAGGTCAATATAGTCTCGATATTTAGCCTAAAATCAGAAGACTATAACAAATCTTAAATAGAAAGCAATCTATATACCGTAGACCTCAAAGGAAAATGGAAATAAAAGAGGGTAGCAGAAATCACATAAAAAAAGCACCAAATGATTGCGCTTTGTTGGTAGTTTCTTGAATTCTTAGAATAATATTTTGCAGCAAAAGACGTTATAAGTTAAAAAAGCATCTCATTCTCCCATAGAAGTAAGCAATAGGCTATAAAATTTGCAAATCCACAGAACTATATAGCAGGATAAAAATGTTTCACCAATGGTACAAAAAAAGCTGTTATGATACAGCGGTAACATGGAAGTACTACACCCATAAGAAGAGTGAATAAACACTTTGGTTCCGTGATTATCTTTAAGTATCTATATCACCATAGAACACTTATTCTCAACTAATATCGCTTGCTAAAAGAAAACTGAAAAGGTGTAGTACACAAATTTCAGAATTGAACAGATCCTTTTGTTGAACAATGGCATTACGTATGCAAAAGGGTTGAGAACATATGAAAATGAAATCTCATCAAACAAGTAAATGGACGTGGTATATTACGAGAAATGTTTCCAACCATCAACCAAAACATTGATCCAAATATTGAATACTTAAAGAAGTGCTTCTCTGATACCACAACCCTAACCCCTAACCTAAGAGAGAACTGTCAATAGAACAAACAAACACACAAAACAACTCAAATCCTTGAAAGACAGAGCAGCGAGAAGAACGTGAAAAACTTTGCCAAAGTAGCATTTTCTTGGAAACTCAAGAAATAGCATCAAGGTCTAAATAATCAACATTACCTATTCAGCGAAATGTCCCACACATACTGAAGCACAGGGAATCCATTGATACGAACTTGAATTAGAAATATCATTGAGATTACCTAAAAACTAATTTCACCAAATCCGCAACAAAATCAAGAATCGGAGAGAAACTATTTCGAATCGAGAATCGAACGAGAGGGGAGAGGATCGAAAATGACTAACGGTGAGACGAAGAAGACGAGATTTGGCTGTGGAATGAGTGATGTACTGAGCGGTGACATCGCCAAATCCCCAAAGAAAGCCGGAACTGATGACCTGAGTTTTCACAGGATGAACCGTCAGGCATCGCTGGTACCATCTCCAAAGCTTCAACATATCGATTTCGCCGCCGCCGTCGGAGAAAGGCGATTGAAGAAAGAGGTTGGACACAGCTTTTTAAAGCTTTCTCTCTTGCTGCTAAACGTCTCTCCTTCTCTTTAATCCTTTCTTCATTTTTTTTTCGAGTCAAACACTCCAAAGCTCTTGCGATTCAGGGTAATCATATAGGCTTTTGAATGGGCTTGGCCCATATACATTTTCTAATTCTTTCAACAACTCATGAAAAATAATAATAGAGGCATAGAGCTAATAGTACCAAGAACTCAAACTGAATTAGTAGCTGCCTCGTCCTCCGGACACAGAGGATATTACTAACCTTATGGGGATATTGTAATTAAAGAAGCCAAATCTTGTGGCTCCATAATGGTGACAAAAATTCAAAAAAAAAAAAAAAAATTGATTCCATCATGTTTACTATACTAGAAGATAAAAATGGAGTGCCATACCATCAAGTACAAGATTTTTCAATGATAATCTCGGAGTATTTCCGAATCAAAATAAAGGAGAGCGGGGGTTTCCATTCTTCAAAATGTGCTAGAACCATGTATAACAAATGACATGGACTCTGTTTTGATTAAACTGCTATCAGAAAAAGAAAATAAGTTCATTGTATTTAACCTAAATGTGAAAAAGGCACCCGAGGTTGATGGTTTATTGGCCAGATTAGTCACTTTGTTTGGTTCGAATATCATATTCATGGTCTCCCATTTCTTTACTTCCGATTGTTTCGATCCCGGTATGAATATCACGCATCTAACACTCATATCTAAGATTATGGCTCCTAAGAAAGTTTTTGATTATCACCCTATTGCCAAACACAACATTTTTTACAAGATTGTAGTCAGTTCCACTCTCTCTAAGTGCTCTTCTCAATGTTTGTGGCAAGAAGGTCCCATCTCGATTCAAATGCGCTTGATCGATTTGTTCAGTTTTTTCCATTGCTTAATAATGTCTAGTCTCTTTCTTCTTTTTCATGTTTTTATTCCATATAATTCTTTGTTAACATTTCCATTTTTCATTTGTTGATCGAATAAACGCTATATTTTACGTATATTGTTTTTGAGTTTGGTTATAACGTCTATTGTTGTATCAATATAAGTTTCATCACTCGTTCATTTAATATTTTAGATACCTAAACAGTTGCTAAACTTTTTTAAGTAACAACTAAAAATTGAAATCGCGGATCACTATGATTGATCAAAGAGACTATCGCAGAACTTTGTAACTGTTAAACGAAACAAGAATCGCATACCACAACACATGAACAGTGCCTTACTAATCAACAATAGCAATATTTTTCTATGCAGTAAAAATCGTGTGTAACGATTACAGTTTTAAATAAATGGCCACAGTTTAAATACTAGACCAAGATAATGGTCACAGAGTAGCCAAAGATTAGTGAGGTATATATTTTGATTAAAGGCTTTAAAAAAACTAAAATTTATAAGATTGAGTGTATTATGTTAACAAGACCAAAACAATAAAATTTGGAACTGGGCTCAAGCAAGATTGCGCTTAACCCCTCAAAGTTTCTACTCTCTCCCAGCGCTACACACTTGGATAATGTCTCTCGCTGCTCTCTCGTCGGTGCTGCTCAAAAGGATAGTCTCTCAATCTACTATCTACTTTCTCTGGAAGCAAAGAAACAATGTCTTACACAACAATCAACATGTCCCTCCCTCGATTATCTCTCGAGATATCGATCGACATGTCAAAAGTCTAATCCGCGCAAGAAGACACCACAAGTTTTGTAAAGGATCTCATGCCCCTGTGGATCCATTGATGGACCCTAAATCCAACTCTTTCTGTCTCCTTGTTTTTATAATTTTTTTTGGCAAGGTTGCAGACTCTAAGGTTAAGCTTTGTAAACCAAACTTTTTCATTTGAATATTAACATACTTATCAAAAAAAAAAAAAGACCAAAACAATACGACATAGTATATATAATGTCTCTCCAGACTAATTACTGTATGTGTGGTTTCATGTGTATTTATAATGCCACAAAAGAAATTCCAGACGATTGGAGGAATTACCTTTTTATTGTATAGAAAAAATTGGGAAAACAAAATTATAGTATCTTATTAAATAAAGCTGAACGTTAAATAAAGCTGAACGTGTTTAATGTGGGATCGACACATGGTACAATTATAACTCACGAGATCGTACCACGTGACATTTTTTCAACAAGATTTTAACAAGTGTATTTTCCTATTTTCAGTTTTTCTTTTTTCAACTAATAAAAGGCAACATAGAAAGGGAAAGATAATTCAAAGTCAACATAAATAATAATTTTTAAAAAAATTTCATTCTTTATTAATATGAAAATAAAAAAATTTACTATTTTACTATGGGCATAATTTTTGTGGGTTTTAAAAGTTTAATCATAAAGTTTATAATCTTATTTTACATAATTATACGAGTTGTCAATTTCAAATCTAATTTATTGACATAAATAAAATTTAATAAATATATAATTTGTTATATAATATGTTTTGAAAAAGATTTTTTATTCTTATAAGTTTTAAATATTTATACGGGGTCAATTTCGAAATCTAATATATTTACATCAATTCATTATGTGTGTTTAATTATTCACCCGCATGTTAATGCGGGTCCTAAACTAGTATTATATATTAGGGAAAGTCCACGCGTTTTATAAAATTGACATTTCTAATATAGGTTTGTAACAAGATATAATATAATATATGAATGAACGTATTTTTTTATTATTTCGTGGATAGCATTTTTTAAAAAGGTTCATGGGATTTTTTTTTTTTGGGATAATTGTTAATATATATATGTAAAATATCAATAATAAATTATTTTCTTATTCTTTTTAGTTTTTATTGAATAATTTTTCCACATGACCTATAAAAAATCATAGTAATATTTTGAGTAAATCTTTCATGAGCTGTATAAGTTATGTAAAATTGTATTGGAATATAAGATTTATGGAGTTTTTCGTATGTTTTCAGTTAATGAATAAAAACAAAAGCGAAGTAAATAGAGAGAGCTAGTAACAAAAAAAAAATATATA